>MCFE01000298.1:0-101189 GCA_002104905.1 Basidiobolus meristosporus CBS 931.73 | reverse complement strand
TTTGCAAATGTTCTGCCACTGTACAAGGGTAAAGGAAAGCACCTGGATCCTAGCTCCTACAGGCCAATATCTCTGCTGCCCACCTGCAGAAAGGTGTTTGAGCTTCTGCTTGCTCAGGAGCTCTACTCTGACTCCCTCAAGTTTCATCCTGCACAGTTTGGCTTTGTTCCTGGCCTTTCCTTGGAATATGCAGTCATACTTAGCCAAGATCACTCTCTCCAGTGCAAGTATCCCTCTGTTCTGTTTGATATTACTAAGGCCTTTGATTCAGTTGACAGAAATCTGCTTTGGTCCAAGTTGCAATGCTTCTCCAGTACCTCTCTCACCCTCCTTGTCAGATCTCTGTTTCTGGATCCACATGCAAGAATTCTGCACCCAAGTGAGCAATCAGCTGTGTTCTCAGTTCCTAATGGAGTGGTTCAAGGCTCTGTGCTTGGTCCTATACTGTTTGCCATCTTCCTGAATGATTTCCCAAGACTCTCAGCTGACTGCCTGGTTACTCTCTTTGCTGATGACATCAGAATATCCTCCTCCAATGTGCAACAAGACTCCCAGACCATCCACCACTATCTGCAGAAGAATAATCTCCAGCTTTCCATTGCAAAGACTGTACCTTTGGGCTCTCCCATCAACTTGGAGAACTCCACTCTACCTGCTCAGGTTTCTGCTACATATCTTGGCTTTCCTTTCCTTCCTACTGGACTAGACTCTGGAGCACACCTGAAGAAGAGAATTATCCTGGCAAGACAGGCACTCCACAAGCTACTGGCTGTTACTCCTCCTACAACTTCAGCTCCCAGCTGCCTCCTTCTACTCAAGCAGTTTGTCTTCCCTGTCCTGGAATTTGGCTTACCACTTCTCTCTCTTACTTCTAGAGACTGCACTAAGCTTGACAAGTTTGCAGTATGGTGCATTACCTCCTTGGTGCCTCATTTGCCTGAATGCCCCTACAGACATGCTATTCTTGGTGCTTTTGGGTTTATGCCCTATAAGATCAGACTTCTCTACCTTAGAACCAGATTATACCTCAGACTTCACAACTGCAACAACCCACTGATTAAGGCCTGGAAGAGAACACACCACACTACACCTGACTCCTGCTGGAGAACTATACTTGGAGATCCTGAAGTCAAGAAGTTTGCTGAATTTATTCTGCAGTCAGAAAAACCCAAGCTGGCCTACCTGAAGTACCTGACAGACCTTTGGCAGCAATATCTGCAGCAGCACACTCCCTTTATGATGAATATCAATCCTTATCACATTCCCCTCATTAATGTTGTTCACAAGTCATTCTTACCTCTCTTGCTACCCCCCTTCCCACTGAACAGTGTCTTGAGCACTGAAGAACTATCATCACTTCTTATTAACTTACCTACAAATTCCCCTCAGCTACACACTCTTGTATCAAAGCTACAACAGTAGCGCTGGCTTCTTTGTTTCAACTGAAATAAAGATTTCACCTGTTGGTGACTGTCTCCCCCCCCTAACCATGATAACTTAGCTCAGATATATTCAGATTCTCACTTCTCAGGCCTGGCTTTCCAGGATACCTCTCTCAGACCTAGCTAACTAGGAAATATAGTACCACTCAGCTTCTCAACTCTCAGACCTGGCATACCAGGAAGATATCTCTCAGACCTAGCTTTCTAGGAATTACTTCAGATTAACTTGGCTTCTTTAGATACTTGTCATAAGTAAATAAAGATTTCACCACTTGGTGACTTTCCTCCCCCCCTAAGTAAATAAAGATTTCACCACTTGGTGACTTTCCTCCCCCTAACCAAGAACACTTAGCCTTGTGGTTATCCCTAACCCTTCCATACCCATGGTTGTGGGTTCAAATCCTGGATCCAGCAAAATTTGATTAATAAATTGATGTGTGCTCATTGGGAGATGGCTTGATCAACCATTGGGCAAAGTAAAGGCTGTGATTGGCTGAAATCCTTGAAATGCTAATTGGCCAGATTTGCCTAGTAAATTTGGCCAGTGATCACCCAGAAATACATCTCAGTTCCCCCAGTCTACTGGCCATTCCGGCCACAATTCAGCTACCGCAAACCAGTATAACTTAGCTCAGATATATTCAGATTCTCATTTCTCAGGCCTGGCTTTCCAGGAAACCACTCTCAGACCTAGCTAACTAGGAAATATAGTACCACTCAGCTTCTCAACTCTCAGACCTGGCTTACCAGGAAGATATCTCTCAGACCTAGCTTTCTAGGAATAACTTCAGATTAACTTGGCTTCTTTAGATACTTGTCATAAGTAAATAAAGATTTCACCACTTGGTGACTTTCCTCCCCCCCTAAGTAAATAAAGATTTCACCACTTGGTGACTTTCCTCCCCCCTAACCAAGAACACTTAGCCTTGTGGTTATCCCTAACCCTTCCATACCCATGGTTGTGGGTTCAAATCCTGGATCCAGCAAAATTTGATCAATAAATTGATGTGTGCTCATTGGGAGATGGCTTGATCAACCATCGGGCAAAGTAAAGGCTCTGATTGGCTGAAATCCTTGAAATGCTAATTGGTCAGATTTGCCTAGTAAATTTGGCCAGTGATTGCCCAGAAATTCATCTCAGTTCCCCTAGTCTACTGGCCATTCCGGCCACAATTCAGCTACCGCAAAACCAGTATAACTTAGCTCAGATATATTCAGATTCTCACTTCTCAGGCCTGGCTTTCCAGGAAACCTCTCTCAGACCTAGCTAACTAGGAAATATAGTACCACTCAGCTTCTCAACTCTCGGACCTGGCTTACCAGGAAGATATCTCTCAGACCTAGCTTTCTAGGAATTACTTCAGATTAACTTGGCTTCTTTAGATACTTGTCATAAGTAAATAAAGATTTTGCCACTTGGTGACTTTCCTCCCCCCTAACCCTAAGAGTTCTCTCAAAATGTCTCAGACCAGCTTTACTGGGAACCTACTGACCATGCCTTTAAAGAGTTTCCTGATTCTCCAGTTTACAAGACCTTCTCATTAGAGGAATCTCTGCTCTCAAGATTCACTTCACTTATCAAAAACTCCCCTTCACCTGCTGTTACCCACTTCCTTAAAGATTATTATATCTCTCAAGCTTATCTACTTCACTCCCCCATGAACCTGAACTCCAGTGTACTCTGGGATACTGCCTTAACTATAGCTTAGATTTATTCATATTCAACTTAGTGTTTACTTTGGGAATCTTTTATTCCCAGCTGGCTTCTTTATATGTAGTTAGACTTGTCTGAAATCAAATAAAGATTTCACCTACCTTGGTGACTTTCCCTCCCCTAACCCTAACTTTCCCTCCCCTAACCCTACCCAGACATCATTTGGACATTCCACTCTTTGTGCCATTCTCTCTGGAAAAAGAACTCCTCAAAAGATTTACCAGCTTGTTGAAAAACTCTCCTTCCCTTCAAGTCACAAACTTCCTCAAGAAATACTACAGTGAACAAGCAGTCTTTCTGCACTCTCCTCTAGACTTTGATATTGAGGATATTTGGGATACAGCAAAGTCCAATTTTATCTTATAGGCTTCCTGCATCTCAGATATTCATATTCAAACTTGGCTTCTTTATTTATTATTTAAATAAAGATTTCACCATTTGGTGATGATCATCCCCCCCTAACCCTAAGGCTACTGCAATGAGAGTAAGGCATACAGACTCTACAATACCAAAGCAAAGAAGCTTATCAAGTCCAAGGATGTGTTGTTTGATGAAAATTCAAAATTTTTACAAAAAATGACATCAGATGATGACAAAAATTTGATCTCAAGTCCACCAATTGTCAGGATTGAATCAGAGCAAAACAATGAAAATTTTTTCACTCCAGAGGACTCTACAACCGTTGTTCAGCCAGAATCAGTGCCCAGGAATATCCCAGAAGTGATCATTCCAGTATCAAATGCCCGGAGATCCAATTGGACAAGAAATAGCCCAAATTACTATATTAATGAGGGTACAAACTTAGCCTATGCCTATTCAGTCCATATTGATGAACCCCAGACTGTAAAAGAGGCCCTAAATAGCCCTCAGACAAAGCTTTGGAGATCTGCAATGACTGAGGAATATCAGGCCCTGATGGAAAATCAAACTTGGGACTTAGTCAAATTACCAATCAACCAAAAATCAATTGGATGCAGATGGGTCTTCAAGACAAAATACAAGGCTGATGGTACAATTGGAAGATACAAAGCAAGAATTGTAGCCAAAAGATACTCTCAAACAAAAGGACTTGACTATACTGAGACCTTTGCACCGGTAGCCAAGTTTAATTCCATCAGATTAATATTGGCTATTGCAGCAAAATATAAGTTTTTTATTCATCAAATGGATGTAAAAACTGCATTTTTGAATGGAGAACTTGATGAGGACATGTATATGGACCAGCCTGATGGGTTTGTTGACCAAAATAACTCCCATTTGGTCTGCAAGCTTAAAAAGTCACTATATGGTCTCAAACAATCACCAAGAGCCTGGAATTGCAAGATAGATTCTTATTTGGAATCTATGAGTTTCAAAAGAAGTAATGCTGACTATAGTATATACTATAAGCCAGATAGAGCAAATCCAGTTCTATTAGCTCTATATGTGGATGATCTTATTATAGCCGCCAATAACCTAGAAACATTGGAAGAGACTGAATCCAGCCTATCTAAGGAGTTCAAGATGTCTGATCTAGGAGAGCTTAGTTACTACTTAGGGATTAAGTTCTCCATAGACAGAAGTACCCACACTATTACCCTAAGCCAATCCAAGTATATCCAAGATATACTCAAGAAGTACCAAATAGAAGACTGTAAACCAGCAGCCACCTCAATGGAGACAAACCTTAACTTGGTCAAAACTCAACCAAATCAAGAGAGCTTGGTGCCATCTGAAAGCCCTGACTTTCCTTATCAATCTATGGTTGGCAGTCTGATGTATATCATGCTTGGAACACGTCCAGATATCTCATATTCAGTGGGAGTTGTCAGCCAACATAATCAGAATTATGGATCTGATCATATTGCAGCAGTTAAGCGGATTTTTAGATACCTAAAAGGAACTGCTGATATCTGCTTAAGATACACTGATAAGGATTCAAAGCAGGATCTTGTGGGATACTCTGATGCTGATTGGGGACAAAATTTGGAAGAGAGAAGATCCACCACAGGTTACACCTTTCTTTACTGTAAAGGAGCAATTTCATGGAATTCAAGAAAGCAACCAACCGTAGCACTTTCTACTACAGAGGCAGAGTATATGGCAGCCTGTGAGGCTACAAAAGAAGCAATGTGGTTAAGAAAGCTATTTACAGATTTAGGCCTTTGTCAAAAAATGCCTATTACTTTATTTCAAGATAATCAAAGGTGTATACAATTAGGTAGAAATCCAACTTTTCATGCTAGAACCAAGCACATCAATATTAGACATCATTTCATATGTGAAGCTATAGAGAATAACTTAGTTAGCTTAGTTTACTGTCCTACAGATGAAATGATTGCAGACATATTTACTAAACCATTAGCCAGAGACAAGTTTGAATATCTTAGGTCAAAATTAGGACTAGTCAGTATGAGCATTTAGCTGAGTGGGAGTGTTGTAAAAATTTGTATTTCCACCTAAATATTCACCTAACTTAGTCACTTAGATCATCACCTTCAAATCCTAGAGAATACTGACCAAATTCCTTGTTGGGATTTACTTCAAATATTTTCACCAAAATGCCAGGTACCCAGAACATGAAAATTCTCAAAGTTGTCCAAACAGCCCCAAACTTTGCACACATGCTCTTGGGACCTTCCTTAGCCTATTCTATGTGTTTGTAATGCCAAGACCAGGTAAAAGTATAAATACTACTTTTACATTCAATAAATCATTAAGTGAAAACCACATAATCTACTTATTCTCCCAATCACTTCCAATATCTCCAAGACTCTGACAACACTAACTACCAAGTGTGGAAGGTGCAGATGAAGATGCTGCTACAAGAAAAAGACCTTTGGGATATTGTCATGGGAGAAGAATGCCCTGCTAAAAACGTGGGAGAGGAAGCCTTAAAGTACTAGAAGAAAGAACAAAGTGCCTTTAACCGCATTTGCCTTAATGTCAAGGACAAATTGCTAATTCAAGGCTCAAGAGCAAAAACAGCAAAGAATGCCTGGAAAGCATTAGAAGACACCTACCAGTCATGTTCAGCTGTCAAGAAAATGTGTCTGAGACAAAAATTCTTTACTACAAAAATGCTGCCAGGAGAAGAAATGAAAAATCTAATTATCAGAATTACCCTGCTGGTAGATGAGATGGAATCTGTGGGCATACCAACTACTGATGAGGATGTGATAGTTACCATCCTGAATAGCCTGACAGACAAGTTTCAGGGCCTTGTATCAGCCCTAGAGTCCAGAACTGAAGATTTGACCTTAAATTACGTATATGGAAGGCTCCTGGATGAAGAATTTAGAAAATCAAGTGCCAATAAGAAGAAAGAAGAAATTGCTTTAATAAGCAATGATAGCCAACAATGGAGGAAACCCAAGACCCTACAAAGGCAACAGCAACCTAATTTGCAACTACTGCAAAAGGAAAGGACACACATCAGACTGGTGTCTCAATAAGAGAGATTATCAGCAAATGAAGCTGGAATATGGATATGCTGCAACAACTGAAGATAGACTATTAATATCTGCACTAAATATGACCACAAACAAGGATTCTTAGATGTGGTATATTGACTCTGGAGCTTCTCAACACTTTACACACCAAAAAGAACTTTTTACCCAATATCAAGAAATTCCAATTAAGAAGGTTTTCATGGTTGACAATAGAACACTTGATGCAGTGGGAGAAGGAACTATCCAAGTAAACCTTAGGAGTAGTGAAGGAAGCCATACACTGACTGTTAAAGAAGTACTCTATGTACCAGAAATAGCCAAGAACCTACTCTCTGTAAGCAAGGTCACATCAGAAGGACTCAGTTTCAGATTTGACAATTCTGGATGCAGGATCACTGATCAAAATGGTGCCCATATTGCTTTGGGCATCAGAGATCAGAATCTATACAAGCTGACTTATATTCCATCATATTTGGAAGCCAATATAAGTAACTTAAATGAAGAAACACCAATGCTTTGGCACAGGAGATTTGGACACTTCAATTTTGATTATTTGCGTAAAATGATCAAAGATCAGCTAATTTCTGGAGTGAAGATTGATCCCCCAGCTAATTTGGAGCACTGTGAAGCCTGCATATATAGGAAACAAGCCAAACAACCGTTCAAGAGCACTGGGTTAATCAAAACTAAGAAAAAATTAGATCCAATTCACTCAGATCTGTGTGGACCTATGAAAAATTTATCCTTAGGTGGGATGCAGTATTTAATCACTTTTATTGATGATTATACAAGATACACATGGGTCTACTTCATGGAGAGAAAGGAAGAAGCTCTGTCTAAGCTCAGGGAGTTTAAAGCCATGGTGGAGAGAGAAACTGGTGAAAAAATCAAGAAAATACGCTCTGACAATGGTGGAGAATATACCTCAAAACTCTTCATCCACTTCTGCAAAATTCATGGGATAAAGCAAGAGACTACTGTACCATACTCCCCACAGCAAAATGGAGGAGCAGAACAAGCTAACAAATCAATAATTGATATGGCAAGATCTACAATCCATGATCAAAAATTATCCTATGATTTTTGGGCAGAATCAGTTGCCACTGCTGTATATCTTAAAAATAGGAGTTATAACAGAATACTTTGTGATTCTACTCCATTTGAAGCATGGTATAGATACAGACCAAGTGCAGAACATCTAATAATATTTGGGTGTACAGCATATGCCAAAAAACTGGCCAGAAATCAGTCAAAATTTGAGCCAAACAGTGTAAAGTGCATATTTTTGGGCTACTGCAATGAGAGTAAGGCATACAGACTCTACAATACTAAAGCATCAAAGCTGATCAAGTCCAGGGATGTGTTGTTTGATGAAAATTCAAAATTTTCACAAAAAATGACATCAGATAATGACAAAAATTTGATCTCCAGTCCACCAATTGTCAGGATTGAATCAGAGCAAAACAATGAAAATTTTTTCACTCCAGAGGACTCTATAACTGTGGTTTGGTCAGTATCAGTGCCCAGGAATATCCCAGAAGTGATCATTCCAGTATCAAATGCCTGGAGACCCAATTGGACAAGAAATAGCACAAATTACTATATTAATGAGGGTACAAACTTAGCCTATGCCTATTCAGCCTATATTGATGAACCCCAGACTGTAAAAGAGGCCCTAAATAGCCTTCAGACAAAGTTTTGGAGATCTGCAATAACTGAGGAATATCAGGCTTAGATGGAAAATCAAACTTGGGACTTAGTCAAATTACCAATCAACCAAAAATCAATTGGATGCAGATGGGTCTTCAAGACAAAATACAAGGCTAATGGCACAATTGAAAGATACAAAGCAAGACTTGTATCCAAAGGATACTCTCAAACAAAAGGACTTGACTATACTAAGACCTTTGCACCGGTAGCCAAGTTTAATTCCATCAGATTAATATTGGCTATTGCAGCAAAATATAAGTTTTTTATTCATCAAATGGATGTAAAAACTGCATTTTTGAATGGAGAACTTGATGAGGACATGTATATGGACCAGCCTGATGGGTTTGTTGACCAAGATAACCCCCATTTGGTCTACAAGCTTAAAAAGTCACTATATGGTCTCAAACAATCACCAAGAGCCTGGAATTGCAAGATAGATTCTTATTTGGAATCTATGAGTTTCAAAAGAAGTAATGCTGACTATAGTATATACTATAAGCCAGATAGAGCAAATCCAGTTCTATTAGCTCTATATGTGGATGATCTTATTATAGCCGCCAATAACCTAGAAACATTGGAAGTGACTAAATCCAGCCTATCTAAGGAGTTCAAGATGTCTGATCCAGGAGAACTTAGTTACTACTTAAGGATTAAGTTCTCCATAGACAGAAGTACCCAGACTCTCACCCCAAGTCAGTCCAAGTATATTCAAGATATACTAAAGAAATACCAAATGGAAGACTTTAAACCAGCAGCTATCCCAATGGAGACAAACCTTAACTTGGTCAAAACTCAACCAAATCAAGAGAGCTTGGTGCCATCTGAAAGCCCTGACTTTCCTTATCAATCTATGGTCGGCAGTCTTATGTATATCATGCTTGGAACATGTCCAGATATCTCATATTCAGTGGGAGTTGTCAGCCAACATAATCAGAACTATGGATCTGATCATATTGCAGCATTTCAGCGGATTTTGAGATACCTAAAAGGAACTGCTGATATCTGCTTAAGATACACTTATAAGGATTCAGAGCAGGATCTTGTGGGATACTCTGATGCTGATTGGGGACAAAATTTGGAAGAGAGAAGATCCACCACAGGATACACCTTTCTTCACTGTAAAGGAGCAATTTCATGGAATTCAAGAAGGCACCAACCATAGCACTTTCCACCACAGAGGCAGAGTATATGGCAGCCTGTGAAGCTACAAAAGAAGCAATGTGGTTAAGAAAGCTTTTTACAGATTTAGGCCTATGTCAAAAAACACCTATTACTTTATTTCAAGATAATCAAAGGTGTATACAATTAGGTAGAAATCCAACTTTTCATGCTAGAACTAAGCAAATAGATATTAGACATCATTTCATACGTGAAGCTATAGAGAATAACTTAGTTAGCTTGGTTTACTGTCCTACAGATGAAATGATTGCAGACATATTTACCAAACCATTAGCTAGAGACAAGTTTGAATATTTTAGGTCAAAATTAGGACTAGTCAGTATGAACATTTAGCTGAGTGGGAGTGTTGTAAAAATTTGTATTTTCACCTAAATACTTACCTAACTTAGTCACTTAGATCATTACCTTCAAACCCTAGAGAATACTGACCAAATTCCTTGTCGGGACTTACTTAGAATATTTTCACCAAAATGCCAGGTACCCAGAACATGAAAATTCTCAAAGTTATCCAAACAGCCCCAAACTTTGCACACATGCTCTTGGGACCTTCCTTAACCTATTCTACGTGTTTGTAATGCCAAGATCATGCAAAAGTATAAATGCTACTTTTACATTCAATAAATCATTAAGTGAAAACCACATAATCTACTTGTCCTCCTAAATCACTTCCAATATCTTCAAGACTCTTACAACATCTTTATGGCATTGGCTCCTTCAGCATAAAGAGGCAAGGATATTGGGACAACAATCAGGGTAGGCCTAGAGGGAGATGTAGATCTGGAGGATCCAAAGGCATGACCTCTTGGTAGCTGATGCTGAGTAAGGCTTGGCGGATTTTCAATGCTGTCAATTACAATGGCAACATTCTCCAGGGCTTCCTTGATATTCCAATTTCATCATGATAACTGGAAATAACTTCAAGAAGTTCATCTCTACAATGATTGTCAGATCTTGTCTTGGCAAGCTTTGAGTGATCAAGCATCAAAGTGTTTCTTTCATGCATGATGTTTTCAAGCTGTTGAGTTAGCTCTTCCTGATTTCTGCGGGCTTCTTCCAACATGGAAAGATTTGGATTGCTTGCTGCTGAGGACATATTGTAATGCAGTCTAGTGGGGTGACAGTGACTCCCACTGACAGATGTGCTCATTCCCATATTTTCTACTTCCCTATATCTTTACTACACTTATTTTAGTTTTGTCCCATTTGTCTTACCCAATCAGTACTATCCCATAAGCCGGTTGACTATCACACTTGCTTACCTTATTGCATAAGTTGCCCCTCACTTTATGTAAGATTACTAGCTATAAGTACTTCTATATTAGGCAAGTACTTGCACCAGTACCCATGACACATGATCAACCCATGTAACCATCCCTACCATTTCCATACCATATATGGTATCCCTATGTTACACAGGTTTCAGAATACTGACTCCTGATTGGTTGGATGTGCTGTGCCTCTTGGAACCTTCCGGCACATACTTAGAACATTCTTAGGTCATTATGATGTCATTAAGATTTCTATTGATATTTGGAACCTTCTGGAACACCATGATTAGTAATCACTTAGCCAGTGAGAAAAGTATATAAGGGAGGCTATCCCTCAACAATAAATCATCATCCCTTTTATCAATATACCAACTTGTTGATTAGTGTAATCACTGCTACCTGCTGCTACCTGAACTTCCAACCCCAGACCACAGGACACTCCCAGGAAACCACACTGACAGCCAACTGACCCTGGAGGCACTACTGGGGAATACTCAGAGTAGGTATCTTTTATTATATTTGATTCTTTCCCAGGTTTGTTCTTGTACAGGCAAAGAAACTTTTCTGTCTTTGTACCTATTGACCACAGCTGCATTCTTATCAAGTCCCTGCTGGTGGAGTTTACAGTTGTTTTGACTTTGGAAGCTTTAGTACATTGTCATCTCAAAGGACACTGAACCCAGCACATACTTTTGTTAAGACACCAACTAAGTTGGGGATTGTAGCTCAATAGTTTTCCCTTGACAAGCTTGTGGCTTTATTCCCCTTCACATTAGATTAGAGACAGAACCCAAGTATTCCTAGCAAGCTTTTGCCAGAGGTTATTGCACCCAGTGAACACCCCACACACAAAACACTTGAGAAGTGTTGGATGTATCACTCCCTTGGACTTATACACCACCACAGAGGTTGAGTGTAATGGAATTCAACAAAAAAAATGCTGTATACAAGAGAAAAGTGTAAGAAAACTCTTGAATGAGTTAACTGAGCCTAATGATAACTAAGTGCAGAATCTTAGAACTGTCAAGGGTGACAGAAATATTAGCAGAGAAGTTCTGGTCTAATATTGGTTTTGTATATAGTTGAGTTGGGCTATAAAGGCAACAGAGTTGGTTTGCTTAACAGGCTAGGCTTGGTGTTCTTGAGAATACTAGATATGCTGGGCTTGGGTGGAAACTAGAACGGAATTGTTGAATTCTTAATTTTGCTGAAGCACAATTCTAATTTTGTTGAGACACACACCAAACCAAAAGGTTCAGTATACTTTATTTATACTTTTCTGATTGAGTTGCATTAGTAAGTGCCAAGAGACTTGACTAATTGAAATCTGTTGGGGTGTTGAGAGGTGCATAAGGTAAATGAACGATAGCATCATTAATAAGCTGATGTCTTGGCAACTGCTAAGTGGTTGGATAAATCTCAGATGACTAATCACTTGGAAAGGCTTAGCAGATCAGTTTAGTACATAATGACCACATGAAAATTGATCAGGTGTGACAGCCAAAAAAGATTCTGAGAAGTGATAAAATAAACCATAACAGGGATCAGTTATGTTTGGGTTAGGGAAAATCAGTTAGGGTACTAAATTTGCTAACGGAGTAAAATTGGTCAAGTTTTAGATGTTGATGCACAAAACAGGGTAATTCTGTTAATTAGATTTTTCATTTCTTCACCTGGCTGCATCTTTGTAGTGATAATTTTTTGTTTCAGATACATTTTCTTGGCAGCTGAACATGACTGGTAGGTGTCTTCTAGTGCCTTCTAGGCATTCTTTGCTGTTTTTGCTCTTGAGCATTGAATTAGCAATTTGTCTTTAGCATTAAGGCAAATGCAGTTGAAGGCATTTTGTTCTTTCTTCTGGTACTTTAAGGCTTCCTCTCACATGTTTTTAGGAGGGCATACTTTTCCCATGACAATATCCCAAAGGCCTCTTTCTTCTAGCAGCATCTTCATCTTCACCTTCCACACTTGCTAGTTAGATCCATCCAACTTTTCAGCCAAGGGAAAAATTCCAGTAATAGCAGTAGTAGACAATGCCGAGAGTGACATCTTGGGGCTCATAACCTTTTGTATGAGTCTTGGAGATATTGGAAGTGATTGGGAGAACAAGTAGATTATGTGGCTTTCACTTGATGATTTATTGAATGTAAAAGTAGTATTTATACTTTTACCTGGTCTTGGCATTACAAATATGTAGAATAGGTTAAGGAAGGTCCCAAGAGCATGTGTGCAAAGTTTGGGGCTGTTTGGACAGCTTTGAGAATTTTCATGTTCTGGGTAAATATTCTAATCCTGACATGGAGTATGGTCAGTATTCTCTAGGATTTGAGGGTAATGATCTAAGTGACTAAGTTAGGTGAATATTTAGGTGGAATTACAGATCTTTACAACACTCAGAACTTTCACAAACTGAACCAAGTGATCTCCCCTATAAGTTATCTCAGAGGTATAATAGAACAATATATAATAACTAGGCTTCAATACTGATTAATTGAACTACCTTGGATAGTGAACAATAGATTTGCTTGACATAGTAGGCCAAATACTGAGGCAAAAGGATTGAATAGATGTGTTCGGTAGGTGTTGCAAAAATATCAATTCAGTAACCTCTAGATCCGCAAACATCAATACTGAGGCTTAAACTCAAAAGATCCAGATACCAAATAATTTACATCAAAAGTGCTACTCTCACGCTATATTATTTGATTAATGTTTGTCTCTGGACTGGGTCAAATGCAACAAAAGTGAAAAGCGTGCCAATTCTAGTGAAGATACCAGAGAGTCAATAAATCTGGGTATTTTCTGATCACATATATATTCGTGTTCAAGTAATATTCAGTTCACTCATCAGTATTGTGATGATAGCAAATCCCGGCAGCCTCACATTACACAAAGCCCCTCCAGTTACGGGTAATATGTCTGTGAGAATTATTCGGATTCCACGTCATTTATGCCAACTATTTTCTGGTATATTTGTGCATTACGAAAGACACTCACAACTGAACGAGTTGATTATTCCAATTGTGGTTGTGACCTAAACGCAGAGAGATCAGTGTATCTATATTGGTCAGATTTTTTTTTTCAGAGTTCACATCGTATTTATTAATGGTTTGACGCAGCCACCGATACTATAGCGTTTTGTTTGGGACGAGGAGAGAGGGTACCAGCGTTGTAGACCCACAGTTGGTAATTTCTGTTCAATATTTAAGATAGCAAACTGAATGGCTAAATAGCTTTTTTCGCGCAATAACTATAGATGGTACATTTGTGGTGCATGTTACTCGGCATTGGGACTGCTGGTTAAACGCGATCAGCGGTGCAGTAGCCCTTATTCTGCTCACTGTGTTCTTGCCAGAGACCGGCAAGAAGAACAAAAATTCATTAAAGCAAAAGTTACAGAAATATACTGGCTTGGGACTCTGTTCTCTATTGATTTTACTGACTGCTTGCTTTTGGCCCTTAATTGCGGTACTCTGTATGGGCAGATGGTTACTCCTTTCGCTGCTGCCCGTGTGTCCCTGATTGCTTTGGCTTGCATGGAAGGGTGAGTCGCCGCAGCACCTCTTTTGCCTGTGACGTTACCTTAGTGTATGTTTACAGGTTCTGTTTGGGGCGCACTTTACTTTGGATCTATCTTTTTCCAATCTGTGTTTGGTGCGGACAGCACTGGCCCTGGTATTTTCCTTATACCTTAGTGGTGGATTTATTGGCTCTAGTATTCTAGTCAAAAGATACCCTAGTCTAAAGCCGTTTCCTATAGTCGGTGCAGCATGTAACATTCTCGGTTACGGTCTTTTCCAAACTGCCAACGAATACAGCAGCTAGGGCAAACAAGCCGGTTTCTTGACCTTTTGCTTTTGACGTCTCTCAACAAAGTGCTCTTTTAACAGCTCAAGACTTGGTTGAAGAAAAGATGCTACTATTGCGATCGGCACAAACAACTTTTTTATAATGCATATTTCGTCTATCAGTATTGCTATCTATGAAGTTATGTATCGCTCTATATTAGCCAACCAGTTGGTCAAGCCCCCTTTAAGCATTTTAGCTACTGCTAGTGAATATGGAGCTCTCAGGCAATATGCTAACCATGCTTATGTCTTGTTGGTAAAAAAAACGAAAAACCAACGACAATAATCACCAAAGCTCAGAGACTGTGTATGCTCCACTGAATTCTTTCCAATGTTTCTTGAGATCTTTCAGACAAGAAAGGAAGAAATCAATTTTGGAAAGGTCATCCAAGTACTAGGGCATATATCGTGGCTCTTCAAACTAGATTTCGTTGCTTGCACAGTGTATCGCAGTCAATCAAGATTGATGTTGCTGACAAGTCAGTCAATTTCGCATCGTCAGAAATGGAAGTCGTATTTGTGGAAATCGTATGATATCGCCAGAAGTGGAAGTCGTATTTTTGGAAATCATGCAGAATTACCAGGAATGGAAGTCGTATTTTTGGAAATCATGATTTCTTGGTATTTGAAAAATATAAATTAAGACCTTCATCGGTGTGTGTGTGTGTGTGTGTGTGTGTGTGTCAGTGTTTTCTTTCAAAACCTTACATTCTAAGATGAGTACGGTATTTTTATCTGAAGAAGGACATGGAATCAGGAGGAAGTCCCCTTCTGGTCCTGCTCCTGCCCATCCTTTATACGTAAAAGGGATGGCTGCATTCAAGAGTTCTGGGATATCCCTCGCCGATAGAAACATCATTGACAAACGCGACTTACTCAACAATCCCCCACCTCTTAAAAGCATGCCCGAAATAGCACCTATCATAACAAAGGAGATCCCAACGTCAGCTGAAAATGGAACTGGCAAAGTGACCTTGACTTTGCTAAGGCCAAAAGGTTCCGAAAACGAGATACTACCTGTAGCTGTTTACCTGTGAGCAATACACCTCTCCTTCCGTAACCATTTTTTAGACTAACGATTTTATATCATTCTCAAGGCATGGGGGTGGTTGGATTGTGGGAAGCCTCAAGGTATCAGAGAAGTTTGTCAAGGACGTGAGTATTACAACCAGATTAACATTCTCACCGTTACGCTGATATGCTTATTTTGTTGCTTGTTGATAGCTTGTGGTGAAAGCCCGCATTGTGGTGGTTTACGTGGAATACAGCCTCAGTCCTGAAGTGAAATACCCAGTCGCGCTTGAAGAAACCTATTCTTCTATTCTGTGGGTGTATGAAAATGCCGCCTCTATCAATGTCGATCCCTCCAAATTGACTGTGTTTGGTGACTCGGCGGGTAAGCCCGACAATCCTATTGTCTACAATACTCGGTTGATTTACTCTCATCATTTTTAGGTGGAAACCTCTCTGCCGCTGTCTCAAGTAAGTGCCAACCCACAAGGTAAAAGAGCCGGTAACTTAACATTTATCTCTAGTTTTGCTCAAACAACGAGGCCAAGGCAATGTGGTGAAGAATCAAATCTTAATCTATCCATCTGTGGCCTTTGATCGTGAATGCTATGACTCCTTTTACGACTATGGAAGTGGCGACAATATACTCACAATTGAAGCACTTATTAATATGAGCTGCTTGTACCATGAGCATAAATATCAGACAAAACGCGGAAATTATATCATTTATGGACCAGAACACGTACTCAGCAGTCCTCTCTTGGGCTCTGATGATGATCTGAAGGGTTTACCTCGTTGCTTGGTTGTGTTGGCTGAATGTGATGTACTCCGCGATGAGGGTGAACATTACGCGCGTCGGTTGACCGAAGTGGGGGTTGATGCTTGTGCTGTACGAGTCATTGGTGCCGTGCATGGATTCATCACATCGCCCACGGATACTCCTCAATATAGAAGCAGTGTGTCCATCATTGCCGGATTCTTGAATGGATAATGCGGCACCTATTTTGTTGAGTGGCTATCCCTTCTCTAGAATATATATCTCTTCTGATTCTCTAGAATCACCTTCCTTTTCCTTGCCATGGAATGATGTATTTAAATAAATCTATAGGTAACAATAGCATGGGTGCCTTTTCTGGATCAAGCTCTGGAACATTTCATGTTTATATTGAAAGCAGGTTGGTCAGGAAGTTTATGCCTGTATTCTCCCATTACCAAGATCATGAGACTGCCAATAAGTATTTAGCACCTCAACTACAGCAGTGGAGTGAATAGTATCAATGAAGCTGATGATGTTTGCTTTAGGTGTAAGGTTTGTTATTACACCTAAATATTCACCTAACTTGGTCACATGGATTAAGTCCACAAATCTTAGAGGATTTTGGCCAAACTTCATGCTGGGAAATACTTTAAATATTTCCCTCAAAACATTGGGTTTCCAAGATATGAAAATCTCAAAGCTGTCCATACTTCCCCAAGCTTTGCACACATGCTCTTGATACCTTTCTCACCATACTCTAGGTGCTTGTGCAAGCAGAATTTTGTAATAATAGAATCTACTTACACATTCAGTAATCATGATATGAAAACTAATTAATCTCTTTGCTCTACCAATCAGTTTGATTATCTCCAGAACTTGCACAACACAGACAGCCCAAGCTTTGCATACAATCTCTTGGGGTCTTTGTAGACATATTCATACTCTATGTTTTGCCAACACCATGCATAAGTATAAATAGTATTGTTGCATGCAATGAGTTATCTAGCAAATTTTTCATAGTTTAGCTGGACTCCAGTCATTTTCAATACCCTGAGGACTCCCACAAAAGTGATGGAAGAAAAAACCATTTATCACTTACTACATTTGCCCCAATGTCAAAGTCAAACTGCATGCCCAATATTCAAGAGTAAAAGCTGAAAGGAGTGCCTGGAAGCCATTAGAAGACACCTACCAGTCATGTTCAGCTGCTAAGAAAATGTGTCTGAGACAAAAATTCTTTTTGAACTCCCTGAACTTAGACAGAGCTTCCTCATTTCTCTCCATGAAGTAGACCCATATTTATCTTGTATAATCATCAATAAAAGTGATTAAATACTTCATCCCACCTAAGGATAAATTTTGCATAGGTCCACACAGATCTGAATGAAGTAGATCTAATTTTTTCTTAGTTCTGATTAACGCAAAGCTCTCAAACGGTTGTCTGGCTTGCTTCCCTTATATGCAGGCTTCACAGTGCCCTAAATTAGCTTGGGAATCAATTTTTACTCCAGAAATTAACTGATCTTTGATCATTTTGCGCAAATGATCAAAATTGACGTGCCCAAAGCTCCTGTGCCAAAGCATTGCTATTCCCTCACTTAAGTTCCTTATATTGGCTTCCAGATATGATGCAATATAAGCCAACTTGTACATATTCTGATCTCTGATACCCAAAGCAATATGAACACCATTTGATCAGTGATTCTGCATCCAGAATTGTCAAAGCTGAAACTGAGTCCTTCGACTGTGGCCTTGCTTACAAATAGCAGGTTCTTGTCTATTTCTGGTACATACAATACTTCTTTAAAGTTCAGTGTATGGCTTCCTTCACTGCTTCTAAGGTTTACTTGGATAGTGCCTTCTCCCACTGCATCAAGTGTTCTATTGTCACCCATGAAAACCTTCTTGATTGGAATTTCTTGATATTGGGTAAAAAGTTCTTTTTGGTGTGTAAAGTGTTGAGATGCTCCAAAGTCAATATACCACGTCTGAGAATCCTTGTTTGTGGTCATATTTAGTGCAGATATGAATAGTCTGTCTTCAGTTGTTGCAGCATATCCATATTCAGGCTTCTTTTGCTGATAATCTCTCTTTTTGCAATACCAGTCTGATGTGGGTCCTTTCCTTTTGCAGTAGTTGCAAAACAGGTTGCTGTTGCATTTGTAGGTTCTTGGGTACCTCTTTTGTTGGATATCATTGCTTATCAAGTCATTTTCTTCTTCCTTGCTATCGGTGCTTGATTTTCTTAATTCTTCATCCAGGAGCCTTCCATATACATAATTTAAGGTCAAATCTTCAGTTCTGGACTCTAGGGCAGATACAAGACCCTGAAACTTGTCTGTCAGGCTATTTAGGATAGTTACTATCACATCCTCATCAGTAGCTGGTACACCTACAGAATCCATTTCATCTACCAGCAGAGTAATTCTGTTAATTAGATTTTTCATTTCTTCTTCTGGCTGCATCTTTGTAGTAAAGAATTTTTGTCTCAGATACATATTCTTAGCAGCTGAACATGACTGGTGGGTGTCTTCTAATGCCTTCCAGGCATTCTTTGCCATTTTTGCTCTTGAGCATTGAGTTAGCAATTTGTCTTTAACATTTGGGCAAATACAGTTGAATGCGCTTTGTCCATTCTACTGGTACTTTAAGGCTTCCTCTCCCACATTTTTAGGAAGGCATTCTTCTCCCATGGCAATATCCCAAAGGTCTCTTTCTTGTAGTAGCATCTTCATCTTCACCTTCCACACTTGCTAGTTAGATCCACCAAACTTTTCAGCAGAGGGAAAAATTCCAGTAATAGCAGTAGTAGACATTGCAGAGAGTGACAGCTTGAAGCCTATAACCTGTTGTAAGAGTCTTTTAAATATTGGAAGTGATTGGGGGAACCAGTAGATTATGTGGCTTTTACTTAATGACTTATTGTATGTAAAAGTAGTATATATACTTTTACATGGTCTCCAAGTTACAAACACATAGAGTAGATTAAAGAAGGTCCCAGGAACATGTGTGCAAAGTTAGGGCTGTTTAGACAACTTTTAGAATTTGCATGTTCTGGGTACCTGGTATTTTGGTGAAAATATGCTAAGTAAATCCCAACAAGGAATTTGGTCAGGATTCTCTAGGATTTGAAGGTAATGATCTAAGTGACTAAGTTAGGTAAATATTTAGGTGGAATTACAGACTTTTACAACAACAAGCATATAGAATAGGTCAAGAAAGGTCCCAAAAACATGTGTGCAAAGTTTGGGGCTGTTTGGACAACTTTTAGAATTTGCATGTTCTGGGTACCTGGTATTTTGGTGAATATATTTCAAGTAAATCCCAACAAGGAACTTGGTCAGTATTCTCTTGGATTTAAAGGTATTGATCTAAGTGACCAAGTTAGGTGAGCATTTTGATGGAATTACAGAATTTTACAACAGAAAGAACAAAGTGTCTATAACTGCATTTGCCTTAATGTCAAATACAAACTTCTAATTCAATGCTCAAGAGCAAAAACCGCAAGGAATACCTGGAAGGCTTTAGAAGACACATACCAGTCATGTTCAGCTCTCAAGAAAGTGTATCTTAGATGAAAACTCTTTACTACAAAGATGCTGCCAGGAGAAGAGATGAAAAATCTATTCAACAGAATTACCCTACTGGTGGATGAGACAGAATCTGTGGGCGTAAAACAGCTATCACCCTAAGCCAATGCAAGTATATTCAAGATATACTAAAAAAGTACAAAATGGAAGACTGTAAGCTGGCAGCTTCCCAAACGCAGACAAACTTAACTTGGTCAAAACTCAACCAAATCAAGAGAGCTTAGTGCCAGCTGAAAGCCCTGACTTTCCTCATCAATCTATGGTCAGCAGTCTTATGTATGATTTGCTGAGAACATGTCCAGATATCTCATATGCAGTAGGAGCTGTCAGTCAGCAAAATCAGAACTATAGATCCAATCATATTGTTGTAGTTAGGTAGATTTTTAGATACCTAAAAGGAACTGCTGACATCTGCTTAAGGTTCACCTATAAGAATTCAGAACAAGATCTTGTGGGATACTCTGATGCAGATTGGGGACAAAATGTCAAGACAGAAGATCCATCACAGGATATACCTTTCCCTGCTGCAAAGGAGCAATTTCATGCAATTCAAGAAAGCAATCAACCACAAAACTTTCTGCCACAGAGGCAGAGTATATGGCATCCTGTGAAGCTACAAAAGATGTAATGTGGCTAGGGAAGCTCTTAAAGATTTAGGCTTATGTCAAAAAATGCCTATTACTTTATTTCAAGATAATTATGGATGTATACAATTAGGTAGGAATCTGACTTTTTATGCTAGAGCTAAGTACATAGATATCATACATCATGTCATATGTGAAGCTATAGAGAATTACTTGGTTAACTTAGTTTATTGTTTTACTGATGAAATGATTACTGACATATTTACAAAGCTATTAGCTAGTGACAAATTTGAATATCTAAGGTCAAAATTAGGACTTGTCAAAGTGCTCATTTAATTGAGTGAGAGTGTTGTAAAAATTTGTAATTCCACCTGAATATTCACCTAACTTATTCACAATAAATTAAAGGAAATCCCAGAAGGAATTTAGGCAGAATTCTCCAAGCTTTTTAGGCAATGACTTAGGCATCTGAGTTAGGTAAATATGTAGGTGTAAATACAAATAATTAACAGGTTTTACCAAAGTGGTATTGAGTGTCATAGTAGTATTAGTACTTTTGCATGGTAATGGAAACCTATACCCATGGAGTATGTTGAGAAAGGTCAAAGGAATATGTACCAATAATATGAGAAATCTCAAAGTTATCCATGCCACCCCACACTCTGCACACATGCCCTTGGGATCTTTCTAAACATATTCTTCATGTTTGCTATGCCATGAGTATGTAGAAGTATAAATACCACTTTTACACTCAATAAATCATTTAGGGAGACCACATAATCAACTTGATCTCCCAACCATTTCCAGTGTCTTCAAGCTCATACAACAAAAACCATATCATAACTAGTTTACCAGATTACTTTCAATATGCTCGAAGCTCTCAGCATATTTGGTATACCAGGAAACCTTTAACTCCCTCTGCATATAAGAGTCTTAGTCAGCAGTAACAGAATATCTGATATACACGCTAAGCTAATCTGTCATCATCTCAGTGTACTAATCAGCAACACCAACCTTACGTAATTGAATCGATTCAAGGGTGTTTTGTCCTGCACTTGCTTCTTTTTGCAAACCTAAGTAATCATAACCCAACTTGGGTTTGGGGATATGTTTTCAGCTTAGATTTTTTTTCTATGATATTGCTCAGTTACTTCTAGCTTCATTACGCATTCATTGCCAATTTTTGGGCTGTTGCAAGGTTCTATGGAGTTTTAGAAGTTATTTGGAGTACTAGGAGTGGAATGATATTCGCTTGGGGTTTTGCTGAGCTCAGATAATATATTCATGCTTTCAGGGGTACTTCGTGACACTAATGATAAGAATGTTTTAAGAAAGGTCGGGAAGTTTTGTGCAAAGTTTGAGGGCTTTTAGAGGAGTTTTCTTCCAAGTCCTCACCGATTCTAAGAATTAGCTAATATCTTGCGAAATAAATCTGAAGTAAACAATTCATAGTTTAGCAATAATAATCATCGCACTCCAACGTATGTAATCAGCATTCAACCAGAAATGAGAATGTTACGTCACTTGACGGGCTACAGAAAGCATTGATGCTGGTCAATCATTGCCTCAATATTAAATAAGACTTGGTGATTGAAATCACTCGTTAGTGTGATCAATTGCTGTTTTATCTATTGTGGTAGAGTATTGGAATACTTGATAGAGCGCTGCAAAGAGAAAAAACACGTTGAATATGTTTAAAAATGTCTCAGAGCAGGTGTGCCAAGTTTGGGATCTTAGGACAATTCTGAGGATTCCTATCAAACTCTGGGAAATTGTCAAGCTCGTAGAGCAGTATCTAAGCGGTCAAGTTGATGTAATTATTTTGAATTGCTCAGAATCTGTTAGTAAGCATTCAACTTTGTTACCAGTTTTACATATTTCAATAGTAAATGAAAATCTATGTAATCCATTTGTTATTATACCGTGATGTAGTCGTGTTTACACTGATTAGAAGGAAGAGCCCCCAACTTGGCACACATTCAACCCACGCTTCACACCATCAGGTAGCATTTGATTAGTAGTCTGCTGAGAGACATCTACGCATCGATGGTGGGCGATCATTACTGTGTTTTGTGAACTCGAGGGTGGAATTGCTACATTAGTTAAATGGTGCGATTACAACGATTTCATGATGCAACAATCATGACTGATATGACTTGTTTCCAGAAGACCTTTGTTGACTTCAAATTCATACCGGTGTAACCTCGAAATGGAAAAGCCCGCTGAATCCTCACCCACAAATCAAGCTAAAGAAAGCCTGCTCCAACTACATTGCTATTGATAAAGTTGGATGAGTTGGTCTCTCGGTAAGCCATGGGTCACTAGTAAAAACCACTAGGCTCTAATGAAGAATCAAGCCTTAGTAAGCCATTACCTCTGACCGTGTTACCATGGATATATCAGCATAGTATTTGGAGCGCACCTGGAAATGAACGCTACTTGTGATGCAAAATATGAGATTTGACAAGTCTGCCAAATCATGATCAGGCTTGTATTGCTAGCATTTCAAGCGGTAACGAAATCAACCATTTTTAGACCACGACCAAGCCTATTTCTTGGCACCAGTGTTATCTTGTATACAAACTCCCACCTACCCTTACTCAGCCCATCCACGTAGGCACCAATTGTCAATGGGTCCGAGAACTATAAAGCGCAGGAATCCCTCAAAAGAATGAAATAGGATCCCACCAGTCTATCATCAACACCATTGAAATGAAATTCTCTCTTTTATCTGCAGTGATTGCCTCAGCACTCCTTGTTACCGAAGCGGCGCCAGTGGATAATGTGCTTGGCGAGCTGTCAGCTACTTGCAAGCAAACCTTGCTTTCCATCGCAATAGATAACGAACCATGTTTACCGCTCAGCCAAATCTGGTCGCAAGCAACTTCCATCGATTGGACCAACTACGATGCAAGTAATGCAAACCAATATTCTCCACTTCTCACCACTATGTGTAAAGCCCCACGTTGTGACAAGTCCGTGACTGACGGGCTGGCCAGCAAAATCCAAACTGAATGCCTTAAGGATTTGTCGCAAAGCGCCATTCAGGCAGTTGAGTATTTGCTCCAGAATTACGAGCCACTGATAGCACTTGGGTGCACGCAAGATTCGCAGCAACAATACTGCCTTTTGGTGGAAGGAAAAGATCTTCAGCATAACAAGGACGTTGATCTTGCAGATGTGCCCAATGATAAGTTGTGCACTGAATGTGTTCAGAACTGGGTCAAGGTGTATGATCAATATGCAGGAAACTACACCGACCTATTCTCCAATGTAACCGATGTCCAGCAAGTCAAGCAACGTTGCGGCTACTAGACTTAGTAGCAAAGCAGCTCATCTGACCCACAGTTTTCATTCCTCATCCATAAATCGGAATCATGTTTGTTGGCACTGCTTTTGCCACACTGCTTGCCAATCTCCCTTTCATAACACAGCTTGCACAATCAGACCGCAATAAACCACTATATTTCACTTGTCCGAGTATTCAACACAGGCCTTGCAGCCTCACCAGCCTTCTAGTTGATTGCTCTGTTCTAACAAATGCATACATGTAGTATTCCGATTTTATGGGCCAACAACACACCTGGCACCTCTCAATGTTTTGATTAACTGGTTTTACAGGCACCAGATGCTTGACCCTTACATGCGCCGATGCCACGATCCGCCTAGCAATACAACAGATTGCACCAAACATGCCCTTTGCCGGGTAGCTTAGATCTAGGCTGAATGTCTTTGCGCCAACTGCCCGACTAGTCAAGCTAAAAATGGCAGTAAATTTCACGAAATTGCTATTGGGATTTCGATGATACTTGGTACGGTAGAGTAATGGGATAAGCTTAACCTCCAAGAGTCGTCGGATTTGCTGGGTGTGCATCGCTTCTTCGTGGCCATTATTCCACAAAAGTGCTCATTGGCAGATCTCTCTGAGGCTGGAATCGTGCTGGTTTCCTCGATGAATTAATCACATTTAGTGGCTCAGGGGTTGGCAGCGGCCCCCTCTCGCCGCCGCGCCAAGACTAGCTGGTGGATAGAACACGCTCACCATTAGCGGACCGAGCCTTTTGGACCTGAATTACTCCAGGTTTGACGATGTGGAATTGGATGTCTTCTGCGTAGAATGTTCGAAATTTCTTACCAGAATATGGCTGAGCTCCACAGTGTCATGTACCCAGGGAAAGATTTATTTGGCAACACGAAATCGGAGTTTGGCCAGCCTTGGACATTGCCGAATTCGATCGGTTGGTTTGAGAGGCCCTATGGGGGCTGTTGATTGGCCCGATCCACCGACAAATCTCGACGCACATTCTCTCAAATAGGAAATCCAGGTTCGCTCAACGCTGCGAATCCCATTGGGAACTTGTGAACCCCTCGCAATCTGGCCCTAACCGTTGCATTGGACTCATGCGGCCTCGCAAATACGAACGCGCACATCTGGTGAACTTCTTACGGGCTTTCCCCGTGCGTATCCCTCGAACACGCTCCACTTGCGGATACAAGAAAGCAATGCCCCGTCCTAGACGCACCACTGAATGGAGGCCCTAACCAGGGTCAGAGAGCAAATGGCCCAGTGGGCTTCTGGCTCGTCTGAAGGCCACAGATCAAGTATTGGCCCGTCTGGCTGCCAGGTAGAGGCTATCCCAATCGAAAGGAGACCCGGTGCAGTGACGACTGAGGCTCAAATCCAAGCGTCGAGACAGATGATTGCGGATGGCCAACAAATGGCCAGAAGAAGGTGGCGTGGATTTAGTAGTTTGTTGTGGATCTGTTGGTTGTATAAGGAAATAGGCAGATCCTTGTTCAGTGGTATAAAATACTCCCCGTCGTCATCCGGTTTTCCATCAGTTCATTTTATCATCCGCGCTTCCGTTGGGTCTTTATCTCGCTATGGTCTTCGCTAACGCTAACTTCCCTACCTCCGCTGATGGCCGCACCTACCATGTGGAGTTGAAACGTGGTGAGGCTGCCAACCGTATTATCACTGTCGGTGACCCAGCCCGTGCCAAGAGACTTGCCAAGTTTCTGGACAGCACTCCCCCTGTGTTCGAGTTGAACTCCCACAGAGGTTTCTACACCGCTACCGGCCGCTACAAGGGCGTCCCCGTGAGTATTATTGCCATCGGTATGGGAATCCCGATGATGGATTTCTTTGTTCGTGAGGTTCGTGCGGTTGTGGACGGCCCACTGTGCATCATTCGCCTCGGCTCCTGTGGGTCATTGAATGGTGCTAAGCCTGGGGAGTTTATGGTCCCAACAAGCGCCGTCGCTCTTACCCGTAATTATAACTACTTTGCCCCAGGCGCCAAGGGGCAGAAGCCCTACGACATCACCATGGAATTCCCTGCCGATCCCACCCTATCCAAGATAGTGACCGAGGAATTGAGCCAGGTGTTCGGAAACGATAAGGTCCACAATGGAGTCAACATCACTGCCGACTCATTCTACTCCTCCCAGGGCCGAATGGATGACAATTTCAAGGATGACAACCAGGATCTGTTTGAGGTGATTCACAAGGAACTTCCATCCGCCGTTTCTCTTGAGATGGAAACATTCATGCTCTACCATCTTGCCCATTGCACAACTGCTGCCCCACTAGTAGAGAAGAAGCATCAGCAGAGCATTCATTGCGGTGCCTCCATGATGGTGTTCGCTGACCGGGTGACCAACCAATTCATTGACCACTCCATCGTTCCGGAACTAGAGGAGAAGGCAGGACGTGCGGTGTTCGAAGCACTCATCAAGTGGACTCCTGATGAGACGGTGCATGACGAGCATGGCAGTGTGTGGGAAAAGCTTCATTAACTCAGTGCACCCATCTGATCACGTACGAATTCAAGGCTGTATCTAATCATCATAATAAAGTGTCTATATTTCTTCGCAAGCCCAATGTCTCCTTGCGTCACATGTGGCGCGACAATCGTCTTAGGTCCACGCAGAAATGGCCTCGCTGGTTCTCCGCAGAGGATGCTGGTGTTAATGTAGCCCGGCCATAGTCAATAGAAACGACCGGACGCCTAATGGTTGCAACACCTGGCCCAATGAGCCTGCTTTCAAATATAGGTTAGTCTTGACCTATCATCACTTCGTCCGCACGATATGAGCTTTAGTGGTCACTCTCTTTTTGATCACTAGAGTGAAGGCCGGCAATTTATGCTCCACAGAAGCGTAACAGAACAGTAACTAACTAGGCCCTGACTCAAACTACAGAACCATACCCCGACGCCTCACTCAACACAGTTCAACTGTCAGTCGACACTACCCCGAGGATGTTTCCCGATCCCCGCTGTGCACGTCGGGCTTGGGTTGCACGCAAGCTCCAAGCCCTCTTCTCATGCAAATAGTCCATGTGGATATAACGAAAATGGGATTCCTAAAGCAGGATCTCCATAGATGGAAAATGAGTTCTCTCAGGCTGATTCATTCAAGCGTATGTACATAGTGAAGGAATGTTGTGGGGGAGGGGATCTAAGATTAAGTATAATACAAACCAGGATGTGCTATGCCACGCACACTGCATGCGTCTCAAAATTGGGGAGCAATTAAACTAAGTGATGATTTTGGGAATGCCGCTTACGCAAAATAGTAATCGTATTCGTAAGTGCTGGCAGGGGAAGCTGATAAGGATCGGTGGTAGCGGATCATTTGAAGGGTAGAGGTGTAGCTGTTGATGTCAGTACCGGCGAACTCGGGTTGCGTGGCCGTCAGGAAAGGGTGCTTGAGTGCCTCCTCAGCCGTTATACGCTGCTTTGGGTCAGGATTCAACATACTGCGGAGTAGATGAACGGCATCGTAGACGATTTTGGGGCGAATGTTGTGGCAACACTCCTCACTAAACGAGTCCAGGGCCTCTATTATGGAGCCAAGAGACTGAGCATCCATCTCGCACCGACATCCTAGGTAGTTGAGCAGGCAGTCGGGTACATACGGCTCCAACAGGGAGCCGAATATGATTGCGGCACTGTAGATGTCCACACTGGTCCCACGTGCCTCACCGCTGTAGATCTCAGGGGCGATGTAACCTAATGATTCCAATGCTTGGTAAACAACAAAGTTGCGAGGTTGGCTTGACGGGAGAATTGCGTTACCTGGTGTACCACATGGAGCGATGGGCGAGTTGCAGCATTTCTTTGAAAGGCCGAAATCGATCAATACCAAGTGGCCATCCTCATCGCACATGATGTTGTTGGGGTTTATGTCCAGATGGGCGATTCCTTTTGAATGAAGATGAGCCAGCGCCTGGGATGAACCGATGAGTTACGTTGGCCAAGAATATAGCTAAGTCCAGAGGAATCGCTTACCTTCATCAAATCCCGAACCAACAGAGCAATGGTGCACAAATCCTTGTTAAGCATTTCGATCTTCTTCAACTGGGGCATGACCAATACGGTTCTCCCCTGGTTATCGACCAGGATCTCCTCCAACTGGAGGATGTTAGGGTGGTAACCCACCATACCAAACACAGACACTTCACGCTCAGCCAGCTCTCTCTGGGGAATCGTTTTAAACACGACAGGGGCGAGGTCAGACAAGCGAAGACCAAAGTCGATGATAGAAAGCTGGTTCTAACGAGGCGAATAAAGAAGCAATAGAAAAAGAAATATTAGGAATCATTCATGATATTTCCTAAACTTTCTTTTGTAAATGGTTCAACCAGCACTGTACATGCAACGCAACGTTGTCGCGGAGCTGTACAGCGGGTGGACGCTTTTTGATGGAACTAGGTTCCGATCAAACACATACCGAGTCCTTTCCGGAGGATCTATCCACAAGATACTTGGTTGATGCGTACGCGGTGGATAAGGGCTCGAAACGTTCACTTTCGGTTGAAAGGTTGGGCGGAGCAACTAGAGTTGACTGTTTTTTCGTAAATGAATCACACATCATAGTGAGAGTAGGTGTCTGATGCTTTGACTGAGAATCGAAGTCAACGATGTTGGCCAAAAGGTCGTTCTCGAGGAGATGGTTACTTAAATACTTCCTCTGTGCGCATTGAT
The DNA here is from genome assembly GCA_002104905.1 of Basidiobolus meristosporus CBS 931.73. Taxonomy (NCBI): domain Eukaryota; kingdom Fungi; phylum Basidiobolomycota; class Basidiobolomycetes; order Basidiobolales; family Basidiobolaceae; genus Basidiobolus; species Basidiobolus meristosporus. Next base: position 72,664 of record MCFE01000298.1, on the reverse strand, counting down.
GGAACTAACCATTTCGAAATGCGCTCGTTCAAGCAGGAAGGTGATTGGCCCAGGGCCAACGCAAATGCTGGAAAGTCCCTTGGTAGTTGCCTTGTATGGATGGGAGAATCAGAATCCCTGCTTCTTGCCCAATCTCCTTCTCGATTTTAGCCGATTTGTCCTCCGAAGACCAGATCCGATTGGTGTAGGCTAAATATAGCCCGTGAGTCATCTGGAGCGAGTTCTTCGCTCACATCTGTTGCTTGGTATAGGCTCAAGAGTCAGGGCAGCGGTGAGCGCGAGATGGAGTTTATACACAAGACGGTGGAGCAGCTTACAAGCGTGTCGCTGGGGCTTGGATAGGAGCCTGCGCAGCCAAACCTGACCTTAGCCCCAAATGGTCGAAATTCCGGAGGGCGAGATCAATTCTTCCAATGATACGAAAATTTTTCGCATGTTTCGAAAGCGTTTCCCTTGTTGGAACAATCGTTTGCTAAATGGCAGGTTAAAGAATCTTTCCTATTTTTGCCACCTTCTCCTGGGTTCTATTTGGCTTTGCTGGAATTTTTGGGATATCAGCCTCTCGATTGAGATAGCAGCCAATCACTATTTCTCCTTCATCCGGTCAATTAAGGTTAGCAGCGAACCAGCAGGGAGCGCTGGTTATATTTGGCAATGCCATCACCTAGCCGCGTGATTTGCTGTGGTATCTGAGTAGCTTCTCTTCTAATTAGGCATTTTGCGCACCAATTGGTGGCTGAGGATAGGGTTGTTGGCCTTCGGTTAATTGGGTTGCCAAATACAACCGAGTCCACCATAAACCTCAACGCCTATACTTTCTTGGATCCACACTTCTTGAGGCAGCCTGCTTGCCAGCGACAATGATGAGGGGACATTGGGGAGGGCCCAGTGGGCCAATCGGCAGCGGGCGCACGGGCAACTCCAAGTAAGCATTCCAGAACGGGGGGTGTTGGTGGGATGGTGGTATGTTGGGCTCCAACTGCGCAAATGAGAACGGGCTCTGAGATGGAACATACTTCAGGGCCAGCAAACGCAGTCGTCTGCGTAGAGGCCGATGAACTCCAGGTGTCGACAACCGAAGTGGCTGTTGACGATGCAGATTAGGAAGCCAACCGAATTGATCGGGGTGATGTATTTGGAATTATCTACATTTGTGAGCACCTAAATGCAGCTTGGGGTTGTGGCATAAGGGTGGTTGAGCATGATTTGTCGATACTGCCTCGATCGCATTTGACGATACCACGGTGCGATCTCGGAGATGGTTGGCTGGAAGAGGGCCTTCCAAATGGTGGGTGGCCACCGGTGGGGGAGTGTGATTGGTGACTCTGGGTTGATCGCTTGTAACCTGCAAGGCATTGACTGATGGATCATGCCTCGCGATCGTCAAACATTGGCGTCGAAGCCCCAAGATTGCGTTAGCGTTGCCAATTTGGCCCTCCCAGTCTGAATAGCCCCCAGAACATTGCCATCGAGGGCTATGAGGGCTCACACTGGCTGGCTCGTATCGAGTGACCCCATTGGAGACCCCTGGTTCTCCGAATGCAACACGACTAAGCTACGATGCAATCGAATTTGGCTGATCAATATCCTTTGTTGTCGCTTCACCATCTGGAACATACAAATACTATGCAGATTTACAAAAACATGCGATCGAGGCGAAACAGTGGACGGCCTGAAACGCATACAGATCACTGATGGTGATTAATAAATCGCCATGATCTTGGGCAAGAGAAGAATCATGTCATGTTATACACGGAGAGCGAAGAAAGAAGACGGGTGAAGTGATTATTGCAAGAGTTCTAGCGAAAGTCCCCGCAGAGAAGCTATCTGGAATGAGGTGGGTTTTGGCGGGGAGAGTCTATGGGTTCACGAGGCTGGTCGGAACGGGGCTCATTCGCGCAAACAACCCAGAGTCTACAAGTCGTTGGATTTCTCTAAACTGGCAAATTGGTTTCGGTCTTCGATCAATATCGTCTCGAAAATGTCGGCCGACTTCTCCGAGTTGCAAATGCTGGTGTGTATTTCATGGAAGGTGGTCCAGAAATTCTCGTCTTTGGTTGGGTCAGCCATGTATCCATGCTTAATGGCGATTTGGCGCTGGTGGTCATATATGGTGGCATATCATGTAGAAAGCAGTCAGTCGGCTTTGTCTTGAGTACCATTTGGTGCAGAAGCCATTCTTTACATACCATCATGGCTGCCTTTTTCAGCTGTTCGTCCGTGATCGGGACGTCCGAGAAGATGAACTCTGCCAGGGCCTTGGTGGTGCAGCCAAGGTATTTTTTGTACTCTTTGAGACCCAAGACCTTTTTCCTGGCGTTACCTCGATTCTCGTTCAACTTCAGTTGGAAATGGGTGACCAGCTCCTTTTGGAAGCGCGTGTTGTTTGTGGGCGCGAGTTCTTGGCTAGAGAAAATCCCGGAGAGAAGGATCTCTTTCTGGGTGAGGGAGGCTCTGGTGAGTACCCGACTGGTCTGAGCGGGCTGTGTGTCCAACGTACCTTGATAGACGCCTCGCTTTTCAGGTAGACTGGGGTTGTCAGGCGAGAAAACCAAATCTTGATCCATTTGGTGAAATCATTCTGTGGTGTGGTCGGGGGAGATGGAGTTTACGGGTGAGCAGGTTGACGTGGGCCAGCAAGACACACGACATCTCTTACCTTTCTGGGGTGAAATTCCAGGCTCAAGGAGGGATTTTGAGGCTGTGAGCTCTGGAAGGTGTTAACCTTCGCCTGGCTCATTTCGCGAAGCCCAGCGTATATTGCGTTGAGCTTTTGATCAATTGAAAGCTAGGAAGGAGAGATTGGAATGTGGCTTAACCGGCTTTGATTCCACAATGGAGGCAGCTCTACTCACTCTACCTTGGTGAAATCATCCTGGGGCAAGAAGCTGAAATTGTTGGGGTTTATGGGCAGGTCCGCCTCTCTGCGGATCTGCTTGGTAGACAGTGAATTCAGAAAACTGTTGGTCAAGTCCGGCTTGCGTTTGAGAGGGTTGGAGGTAGGGGCAGCTGACAGCCTCTGCACTTGAGCCAGTGTGTTGCAAGGAGTAGTCAGTCCAAACATAAAGCTCTCGACGATCGCATTGGTATTATGCTCAGAAGGATTATTGTTCGAGTCCGGCTCGTTCGTTGAGGTAGTGGCTTGGACTCTGGAGTTCATGCTTAGCCCGAGTGCTTCAATATTCAACATTCAATTTCAGCTGCGTGAAAGAGGACCTCTAGATACGTGACTTTGCGTGGTTTTCGGAGAGTGGCGTCAATGAAATACCCTTCACTTTGAGAAAATCAATGTTGTAGAAAGATGTAAGAAGCTTATTTGGATATACGGGATATACTTTTATTTCATCTCTGAAAGGGAATACATGGTTTTCGAACCATGTGGATTTTTTGATTGGACTTCTTATCCTGGCTTGCCATATGGTTTCCTCACAACCCCTTTCAGCCATATATCCATAAGTTGGTATGTAGAATTGAAGTAGGTTGTAATTCAAGTTTCTGCCCATCCCCTTGCCCCTAAATCAATCGAAATCGCCGCATATCCCATCCGAAACCGAATGAACCATGAGCCCCACAACTCAACCGCCACAGAGGAACCATGTAGAATTGGGCTAGACGCAGGCCATATTGGTTTCTCAAAGGCTGCACAATTGCCAGGGCATGCGGATGCATTATTGTTTGGGATACCCTTCGCCACCCGTGGTCGCTAGGCTAGGCGGAGTATGGGCCGCGCCCACTCGGGTAGCGCGGAGGGCTGTCTTGAGCGCAAGTATTGCCAAGCCTTAACCTGATCCCTCCAGGGCACACGTACAGGTCCGCTCGTTGTAACATGAGCGTAGCACCGGCATATGTCCACAGGATCACAATGACTCTCCCATCCAACATCATTGGATCGTGCTTTCTGGTTGCTCCGGCAATTTGGCAATGTGCCATGGCCTAGACACCCTTCAGGCATGATGCCAACCCTAACCCTAGCCATATGGAAAGCATGGCGGCGCACCTCCATTGGATCCTATGGGCCTATTGTTGAAGGATGGTGGGTTGAGATCGGTGGTACCTAAAACCATATTTGCACAAAGTAGATTTAATTGGACTGAGAGTGTGATCCTCAATGATTTTTCTTGAGCAAGTGGCTTGTGTAGCCTAACCTAGCATGGTTCCCGAGCATGTGGAAGGTCCCCAGAGGTGCCTACCATATGACAATGAGTCGGTCAACCAGCAATTGGCTCGTTGGGCAGCCTCATGTTCCCTTCATACCATCATGCTTCCTATTGGAGTGCCTATGACAATCACAGCCAATTCACAGCCATGCCTCTAAGAACACAGTTTCCATGGCAAACCTCACTGCATCGCCACCCCATCTCTTACATAAGATTCGATCACTGATTCCCAGATGTCGTGCATTGCCTTGCAAACGAATGGAAATGTGCCTTAACAAAGATACCGGCGATGATTAGCCCATGACGACATCTACATCCAAGCATTAATTGCAAAGCAAATTACTGCCTTGCTATTTGGATCGGTGCTACCAACACAAAGAGCAATAGGTCCGCGAATTTCCTTTTTGGCACGAGGGATTTAGGCGGGAGAGCTTACGGTGATATTCAGAACAGGAGTTGGGCTTTGAGGAGCACTGCCAATGGTAGAGTTTCGGACTTGGCCAGAGAATCTCTAATTACCAAGATGCAGTAGCTTATTGAGGCATCGATTGCTCGCTTACCTTTGGGGCTTCCAGGAAAGATTCCGATTGTCGCTTATGGGTGTGGATCGCACTTGCCTGCAAGCCAAGCATCGCAACCTGCCTGCTTTTGACGGTGGAATATTGTGGAAGCGGTCCATAGCACGACACCTCATCGGCAGCCCGTCTGAGAAGCCGCTTCTGGACGAACACTTGAATTTGTGCCTTGACTCCTAACTTGATCGATTCCTGCCATTCCATCCCCCACAGCCGCTGCCAACAAGTGTCAACCTCACCAACTTAGTACGGATCAATGTGGCACAATATCATCCTGTCAAACAGCTCCTTGTGCTGCTTTCCTATTTCTCGCTCGCTGTATAATCCATCTTGATTAAACTTCATATTGGTATTCTCCATGCTAGCCGGTATTTTAATACTGCTACTCTGGCCGGATATACCCCCCATCATCCTCCACTCGATATGTCTATCCGTACACGCCTATGCCAACTCTCGGGTTGCCTAAGCTTGATACACAAACCAGAGAGCATCCCGTTTTGCCGCAAAGTACAATAACAAAATCTACTCAGCTTATGCGACTGTATGACTTGGCCGTATGGAGTGCGAGGTGCCTGTAATGGATCTTGGCCTGTGACACGCTTCCTCCCGCTTCACTCCCGCTAACCCACATATCTGACCTGCGTTTGGATTTGATCGATGATTCAAGCAGGTATGTTGGCTAGGATAGCACATCGGTGATGACCCTGTTCACCCCTCGATAAAGCGATACAAAGCAAATGCCATTTGGTGCAGAGGTGGTCTCTCCACTTGCGTGACCACAGTGTGGTGGATTTAATGCAGATTAATGAACTAATACATGCTAGAGATTGTAAATCGTGGAGTATTTGTCTACCAAGTATTCACCAAACAATTTGGCATTTAGTGGCTCTCCGGTGACGGACACTGCCAGCTCGTCTCCACTTGGGATAAGGGAGCCCTTCACGTGGATCGATTTGTTTAACCACTCTTTGAGGGGAGCGAAGTTGCCATTTCTGATCTCCTCGGTTAGCTGAGGCACCTCTTTCTCCGCCTGGCGGAAGAACTGGACGGCATAGATGGCCCCTAGTGTGTAGGTCGGGAAATAGCCGACGAGACCGGCCGACCAATGCACATCCTGGAGTACACCAAGGGTATCGGTGGGTGGCGGTGGGATGCCCAGGTACTCTTCGTACTTGCGATTCCAGATGGCAGGTAAGTCGGTTACTTTGATCTTGCCCTCAACCAGATCCTTCTCGATTTCGTAGCGAATGGCGATGTGTAGCGGGTATGTCACCTCATCTGCCTCAACTCTGATGTAGTCGGGCTTCACCGTGTTGTAGGCCAGATAAAGATCCTTGGGTGAAACATCCTTCAATTGCTCCGGGAAGAGCTTGGCCAGTTTGGAGAAATAATGCTCCCAGAATGGCAAGCTTTGGCCAACCATGCGCTCCCAGAGTAGGGACTGTGACTCGTGGATACCCATGGAGAGCGCTTCGGACACCGGAAGATTCTCGTAGTCCTTGTTACGGGCTTGCTCGTAGAGACTATGTCCGGTTTCATGGATGGTGCCGCCGAGACCCGAAAGTAGGTTTGTGGCGGAGTATCTGGTGGTCATGCGGACATCGGTTGGGTGGGCACCCCCGGTGAAGGGGTGAATCGATACATCCAAGCGCCCACACTTCATATCGAAGCCGATATCTCGGGCGACGCTGTGAGAGAACTCCACTTGGGGATCAACGGGGAACTCATTTTTGGTTAGGAACTCGGCGGAAGGCTGCCAATTCTTCTCCTTGATCTTCTTCACCAGGGGGATCAAAGATTCCTTCAAGTCCCCAAAGAGCTGCTCGAGTCTATCACTTGTAAGGCCGCGCTCGAAATCGTCCAGCAATACGTCGTACACTGGTCGGTTAGGGTCGATGTAATTCGCCTTCTCCTTCAGCGCTTTTACCCAGTCCTCCAAAACCGGGGCGAATACCGAAAACTGGTTCCTGTCGCGTGCCTCAGTCCAGGCGGCGTAGCCGCGCGAGCTCAGTTCAGACAAGCGTTGTGCCAATCTCTTTGGGATCTTGATCTCCTTGTCCCAGGCGCGCTTGGCATCGCGGATATTGGCTTTCTCCCATTCGTTGAAAACATTCTCCTCTAGGCTTTGGTCAAGTTCGGAAATGATGTCACCCAACTCTTGGTTGGTTTTCTTGTCGTGGAGGATACCAGTTAAGATGGAGGACTGGCTCTCTCGACAGGAGGCCGCCCCAGAAGGCATCATCACTTGCTGATCCCATTCCAAGAGACCAAGCACGCCTTGAAGGTGGGAGATTTCCGTCAGGTGGCCGACTAGCTTTTGATATTTTGAACGAAGTGGATTGACCGCAACTGCTGCACACATCTTCAAAGGTTAAGGTCAAGTAAGGAGCGGGTGCAGCAAATTTGGGATTTATAGAGGATGGAATATCCGAGATCAATTGATTGGCCTATCATTCGCTGGAACAACATACCAGCTGGCTCTTATTGGCTTTTCCACTGACAATTTATTCGGTTTTGTCCAAGGCATACTACTTGCCGTATGCTCGAAATATACAGCGTATGGTTAACGCATACTATATATGAGCATGAAGCGGTGACACAGAACGAAAAGTAAGGCTGAGAAGGGCACGGTCAGGTGATGTTGATGGATAGTAAAGGGATGTCATGAGGAGGTGCTCCGAAGATGTTCTTGATACACATCCATCATCACTCAAGGTCTTGCCTTGTTAAGGCGGAATGGCTCGGTAAAGGCTTTGCGGATTCTTTTTACCTAGAAGAGCATATCGCCAATCGATACGGTGAAATCACCGAGGTGTCTGAGTAGCCAAGAGCCATACCTTTTTGTCTCCAAAGCCGGGGCACATGGCGAGCTCTTCAGCGGTGGCTTCGATGACTCTCTTGACCGACTAATGTACAGAGATATTAATACGGGCAATTAAGGAAGCTCTTCAGCGGCTACATACTCCAAACGATGAAAGTAAGGTGAGAACATCAGTCTTGTTAACCGATTTGATTTGCGTCAACGAATCGGTCGCCTTTGAAGTAGAAGGATGTTGGAGTAAACCCAAGTTGACAAGAGAGTCGCAGGAGGCTTACTTTAGACAGGTAATCGTTGTCGACCTTCTCTTTGATCAGATCGGGTGGTTTGTGTTCGAATGATTTATATGTTTCTAGGTATCTCCCTGCCTCCTCTTGGCTAGTAGAAATGGAAGTTCGTAACGAGATGTCAATGCATGTACCGCTATATTGTGTCCAATCTCTCCTGTACCTCCATGCCAGTACCAACGTCAGCTCATTTACTATGCACGCCTTTGTGAGTTCGCGGATCGAGTCTTCGTGGTTTTCCTATACATCGCATCAGCGGCCAGGCTATCCAGCTATGGCATTTGGCCTATACTTACAATGTCTACCATGCACAGGATGACACGTAGCAGATAGCTGCGTCCGAGCTTTTGGATTCTGTTGAAGACGTATTCAGGGTGCAAGCGATGATACCTTAAGCTGGCCAGACAAAGGTGTTACTGCGCTGACAACGGTGAGGGTTGCAAACTGCATTGCTTGATCGAACCTGAGGAACAAAACACACGAAGAGATTCCGACTTGGTAATCGGGTACGATTTCTCCATACTCCCAAGGCACATTACGAACATGCTGCAAAATTGGGTTCCCTCGCTACGAACATCGTTTAATCGTGAGAAATAAAGAGCAAAAGTCAAGTGGAGCTGTACCTGACAAGGATTCACAATGATCGTGTTTCCTGAGCCCCGAGATCTGATGGGTGTCACAGGTGCCTTGACTGTAGGCACAGGGGGCGTGCTTTTGGAGAAGTTTAGACCAAATCGCGAATTGCAAAACAAGAGGATAGGCCTACTTTGAGGTTGGACGAACTGGTTGTTTTCCAGGCGACGTAGTCGAGTCGTCCAATTTACTCACTAGAATTTGCAATTCGGGTGAGAATGTGCTTCGAGGCAGAGTGCAAGAAGATTTGCTATCTACATTGGTTGAGATCTGGAAAGAGCTTGTCGTTTGTGGAGCTTGAGCTGGTAACTGAGGGGATGGGTGGATTCGACTGATCTTCCTTGAGTCCTCCCAACTCTAGAGTCCCCTTGGGCTTAAAAAAGAGTGTTTTCGAACGAGGTTTGTTTGCATGACTTTCCACTTCCGCCACTGAAGGAACGCGAAACTTCGGCGCGGCTGAGTCCTCGCTCATCCTGGAGAGCAAATGTGATAAAACAAAAAATATGCTAGTCTGGTCTGTGTGACTGAGAAATACAAATCGCTAAATCGACGTAGAGCCGAAATTACGATGGATTTTCATCGGGATATCCGCCACCCTGCCGGTTCCTCCTGATGATTGAGGCCTCTCTAAGGGCCATATTCCATAGCCTGGATGAACCCACCCCCTCTGAATTCCAAAGAGCGCTGGATCCAACGCAGTATTAATCGAGCCGCTTTTTCTCTACCCATGGGAACCCCTCCTGCTCCGCTTCCGTCGATACACGTAACCGCTATGTGGCGCTTTCTGTGCTTTTGCCGGAGTTGTAGATTCTCACTCATTCATGAGGTATCTCTGAATCTCAGTGCTACCTTACAGAAAGTCCAAACCATCCGGGACGCAGACTTATAGTGAAAACCACATGTAATTCTATTTGCGACAAGGCGAGCTACCAATGTTTGTGATACACGAAGCTTAATCCAGAAGAGCAATATCCGGGGCTACAGCCAAACTTCCCAGTAGGGAGTAATGCCTGGTATACAAGTAGGACGATGCCAGGGTGGAGACTAACAAGGGATACATCGTATCGGCCTGTTGCCAGAAAAGTCCAGTTGATGTTCGCCACAATTGCATCTTTCCATTTCCAATCGAAATATAACCTTCACCTCAGCCCGCCACTGATTAGGAAGTCTCTTGGTCACATACATCCATGAATGTGCAACAATCAAGCCAGTTCCCAGGTGTGTGATGAGTATTGAGCGTTGGGTGGCCAGAGACCAATCAGAGCCCCGCCTCCCTCTCCAAATCGCTTTGCTGTCGATTTATGCGCACAGTTGGTTATATTGGAATATTATTGGAAAGCAGCCAACATTCGAGCGGTTTTCAATGGATACTTCTCATGCACATTCAGCACAGTTAATTGGAATCGAACTTTCCAATCATTTCCATAGATCCTTCTTAATTAATATCGGATTACTATGGCCTAATCTTCAGGACGAGCCTGGTTTAGAAATCTCCTCAATAAAAGGTTCATTCCACCTGTGAAGATTTACCTTATTTTGAACCCGTCAACAGTAACATGGAGAGATTAGGAAGCTTACTCTACACCCATGCGCTGGTCGCTCATTTTCTTGAAACCCAAGGATACACCGACACTCTCGAGACCTTTCGGCAGGAGGCTGAGTACTTCTTGACCCAGGTCGAGGAGGATAATGACGTCCCCAAAAACCCTAGCAAGCCGTTGATCTCCGTCGTTGATGACTCCCTCAACGCTGGCTTGGATGATAAGATGAAAAAACTCGCCGAGGACAGGTGAGATCTAACCCTTATTTCTGGTAGAGGGGGTGGTTGCTTTATGCCGGTTCTCACCCCGTTGAATTATATAGAGATAAGGATGAGGTGCTTAATGAGCAGGGAGACGGCCGCTTTCCCACTGTGCTGGCCAATTCCTATGATACCATTCATAGCGGAAATATCCTCACTGCACAGATTCACCACGTGCCCCAAGAGGATGGTACCGACCAAGCCACCATCGTCTCTGGCTCCACAGATCGCAGCATTAAATTGACAGACTACAACAACGAGCAAACCATCAACCTCTTGACCCATCACAATGCCGCTATTCTGAGCACAGATTTCCATCCCCTTCATCCCAAACTGTTGTTATCTGGGGGTATGGATCAGACCGTCCAACTCGTAGACATCGAAACCAACGATGTCTTGCAAAGCTTCAAGAACCACACAAGGTATGTTGTGAAGGTCAAGTTTTCGCCCAACGGCCAATACTTCGCATCTTGCTCCTATGACAAGACTTTCAACCTGTACAAAACCACCAAGAGTGACGAGAACGGATACCCGGTTTTCGAGCTCCTGAAGACTTTCTACTTCCGCGGATATGTCGAGGCGATGACCTATACACCGGATTCAAGTTACGTGGTGGTAGGTGTTCGCGAGGATAACTATCTGTACTACATCAACCTCGAGAACCTGGAGTACGAGAAGCACAACATGAACTCCAACGGTGACGACTGGGTGTCCTTCACTCCTATGGACCTCTCCGTTTCTCCCGATGGAAGGTACCTGCTCTGCTCCACCGACGATCGCTCCGGCAGGGCCATATTGTTCCGGGTAAGATCCTCGGTGCAGCCTCGCAATTTCTACGGGATCCCCCACGACGAGTTCTCCAACCCCAGACATGCTTGGCATCCATCCGGCAAGTACTTCTTCGCCACCGGGGATGACCGGAAAATCCGATGCATCGAGGTCAAGTCCGGCAAAGTGCTGGCTGTCCTCGCTGGACACACCGAGGTCATCCGCTCGCTTTCCTACGACAAGAAACTAGACGTGCTAATCAGCGCAGGCTTTGACAAGACCGTCAAGGTTTGGAAATGCGAAGACGCCGCAAATTAATCAATCCATTCTTTTCAATAAATTGCATGTATTTTCAAGATGACCACCTTTCTGTGGGCGTGGGCCCCGATGGAGAAAGATATCCCGTTGTTCAGGGTGGCCGTGGGCTCGACAGGCGACGGCAGCAGGCTCTGCTCTGGAAGTCGGATCGATGCGGCGTATGCATATGGGGGATCTTGGATAAGGTTTGTTGACAAATCAGCTGCATAGTTACACGGCTCATGGTGGATGTATCTCGTGGCATGCCGACTCCTTGGCAGCTCCAGGTAATTGCATCCTGCCAAGCGAATTCCAGGCTGAAGCTGACAAACCTCAGATAGCCCTAAATATGTCAATCGGTTGCGACTGCCTGGAGTTTGCAATAGGATCCCATTCATGCCCAACATGGTGTGAGACGTGAGACGTGAGACATGCATGGACACACAGCTGGGTCCCCCGGAATTATGAATGGTTCTTATTCTATTCTAAGGTGATGTCCCACGAATCTTAAATCGTGATTCTTGACTTCTTTGTTTGTGATTGGATCCTTGTGGCCATGATTGGCATTATATCTATGAACCTAAGACTACTTTAGGTGACGAATCATTGAACCGCCACCCTCTACCTCTCCTTGCAAGAATGAGTAAAGACGACGAGTACGACTACCTATTCAAAGGTACCGACCCCATCCGCAGAATGCCTTTCCTTCGCACGTATTGACCTTTCCTGCAGTTGTCCTGATTGGTGACTCCGGTGTTGGTAAGTCTAACCTTCTTTCAAGATTCACCCGGAACGAATTCAACCTGGAGTCCAAATCCACCATTGGTGTCGAGTTTGCCACACGCACCATCCAGGTGGAAGGGAAAACCATCAAAGCCCAGATATGGGATACAGGTAGAGTGTTTACCCCTTGTTGCTTCCTCCTTCCCGACCCCGTCAGCTAAGCCTTCTCGCAGCTGGTCAGGAGCGCTACCGTGCTATCACCAGCGCGTAAGTAGGCCCTCATAGTTTCGTGCCACCAAGGGTTAGGGTTAACGCAGAGCTTTCTATCGGACCCCAGTTATTACCGTGGCGCGGTGGGTGCCTTGCTGGTGTACGACATCACCTTGAGACCCACCTTCGAGAATGTCAACCGATGGCTGAAAGAATTGCGCGACCACGCCGACAACAATATCGTCGTTATGTTGGTGGGAAACAAGAGTGATCTGCGACATCTACGCGCCGTCCCTACCGAGGAAGCCACCCAGTTTGCCAGTAAATATGTCCGACAGGGGCTCCCCCAATGCAACCCGTTAACCCAGTGTCCCCTTTAGCCGAGAACCAGCTCTCATTCATCGAAACGTCCGCCCTTGACTCCAGCAACGTCGAACTCGCTTTCCAAAAGATCCTCACCGGTAAGAAAGCATTGCTATCCCACGCTCTTACCCTTGTTTTTGCTCACGCCCGTGCGATGCACCTATCTGATGACAGAGATCTACCATATCGTGGGTACCAAGGCTCTGGCCAACGAGAACGAGGGCCCGAAGATCAGTGGGAACACCGTGAACCTCAGCACGCCCACGAATACCAGCACTTCGAAGAGCGGCTGCTGTTAGTTCACCGAGCCTCCAGATACCCTGGTTGAAGCCCGTCACCCCACCCCCATTTGCCGATGCCTATTTAGCCGTCCGTTGGTAAGGCCGTAGGACGACCAGGAAGTGTGAATTGTAGGAAGTACTTTTAAATAAACATCGCAAGGGTGGCCGCTCGAGTATCGTTTCCTCATGTTGCTACGAACACGGGCCCACAGTGTGGTAAGCTGGATGGGATGATGCATATGGCAAAGGGGGTTTATTAATTAACGCTCAATGGCACGAAGCCGTAGGAGTGACTATGGACATGGATGGGTGTGAGTTGGGGTTGGCTAATTCTTGCGTTCGTAGAACCGTCTAAACTTCTCGTCCACGTAGGACAAGTAGTAAGTCCCTGGATAGATGGACTCGATGTCGCCGACCGGGCGGTAGTCCCTGAGCTGGTGGGTCTCTTCGCGCAAGCTCATGGCCTTGTCGAACTCCTCGGGGGATGCGGCGATCCGGGAATCGAGGCGGCTTTGGAGGTCGAGGATCTTGGCCATCTCCTCGGTCGATCCGACGACCCTAAGCGAGAAGAGAGTGGACGAGGAGCCGGAGCCGTACGAGAACATACCCACCCGCTTCCCGGCCAGCGTCTCGTAGGGGGTCCCGCAAATCAGGGAGGCGAGGCAGCCGTACAGTGAGGCGCAGTAGGTGTTGCCGATGTTCTTGGCAGTGGTCAGCGAGGGAGCGACCTTCTGGTTGAACATGGTCTTTGTGACTCCGATGAACGCCTTCTCTAGATCCCGGTTCGTGTAGGTCTCCTCTGGAAGGAGGCCCTTGAATTCCTGGACCGCAGCGTACCTGGGGTCCTCGTGGTTGGCAAGGAAATCGTGGAAGCCTAGGCGAGCGAATGACTTGGCCACCAGCTTGGTGTAGGGGGAGTGGAACAGGAGGTAGTCGAAGTTCTCCAGGCCGGGGTTTTGGAGGTTCTCCTTCTTTGCCAGCCTGGCAAGATACTTCGGGTAGCAGTTGTCCAAGGCGCGTGCGTAGCACTCCACCGAAAGCTTTCCATCCACAATGGGATACTCCGATGCCAGGTCCGGCTTGTAGAAGTCGTAGACGTGTTCAACAAACGTGCTGCGAAGCCCTTTCTCAATCACGATAGGGGCATCGGGGCCAACCAACAAGGCCACGGCTGCGGTGCCACCGGTAGGTCTGGCCGGTCCCTTGGCATAGATGGCGATATCAGCAGCAACCACCAGAGCGTACCGGCCGTCCCAGGAGGAAGACTCCACCCAATTCACCGCGTTGGACAGCGCGGCGGTCCCACCATAGCATGCGTTGGTGGTGTCGATGCCCTCAACCTCGAAGTTCCCCGAATCGGCGAACAGCTGCATGAGGACGGTCTTGCAAGACTTGGCCTTGTCGAGAATGGTTTCGGTGCCGACCTCCAGGCGGCCGATGTCGTTGTAGGAGATGCCGTAGTGCTCCACCAGGTTCTGAACCACGGTGAGGGAGATGGAGTGGATATCCTCCCGATCGTCGCAGAAGCCTAGTTTGTTCTGGCCGAGGCCCAGAGTGTATTTCCCAGCGGAAACACCGTCGAACTGCTCCATATCCGCCTGCTCGACATACTGCAATCATCGGTGCGGTTAGTAAGGGGCGCGTGGACCGATGGACACTACAACCGGCTTACCTTTTTCGGGAAGTAAATCTCCATGGCCTTGATGCCAACATTGTGTGGGGTTACTTGGATGCCGTTCATCTTCACCTGAGGCTTGAGTGTAGTCCGGCTCAGGCAGAACCCCGCGCGTTTAAATAAAGAGGATCATTCGTGGTGCTACCAACCGCTACGTACACTCAATACCGGACATACCCAATCATGGGCATCTCATCAGATCACCACATGCCAAGAATGCCACTCATGACTGATCACATATGGGTGGCGGCTACGGGAGAGACCATGGTTTCCCCTGTATGCGTCCAGTACGCAGATGGTTTCCTGTTCCAGGGTGGTACAGTACAAATCAATGGAATTCCGGTAATTCTCACCGATGGGGTTGCCATTACTGACGGTGTTCCGGATTCGGGACTCGTTCACTGGTGATGGCCCAGTTAAGTTGATTCTATGGCTCACTTACCACTTGGCCGGATCCTTACCCATGTTGAACACCCCTGGTGGTGATGCCTATTCGCTGTTCAACGGGGAAGCCTAAGTGCAAAGGTTCTCCACTCGAGTGTTTTACCACCGTAGGCTTGACGCGTCGGCCTTCGACACCATGGGAAGCATGCCAGTAAAGGGAATCCACAAGTAGGTTGCCAGGGAGTTGGCCATCTGTATGTGTTGTATGAGACCTTAAGGGTATAGTAAACAGAGACCTCGCTGACAAGTACGGACTTCACAGGGTTCACCGTTGTGTATGCAATCATCTAGGACTTCCGTAAATGCAACCAAGTGGGGGGGGGCTTCACGACAATGCTCCGATATATGCCGACGTCCTAAGAGGAGCCGTACCTAAGAAGCGAGCGCATGACATCCTGAGCCAGTGCCAACCACTTCAAAATCACTGGGCATCGTTGGAAACCGGAAAAATTCAAGTACAACTCCAGGTGGGAGCCGAAACAATACTAACTATATACAATACCTTAATCCTCAATGCCACCAACGTGGAGTATCGGAGAACGATGGAACACCATGACCGGACTGCGCAGAAAGGAACCGACAGAATGTAAAGCAATTTGTCGCCGTACGAAGAACCCAGACACGCAATGGAGGTTTTAACCCGAGGGCGGCTCGATGCTCTCTGTTCGGTGACCAAAGATGGCTGGGGGGGGGACTCTACCCGATTCACCCACCTCAGATGTGATGAGTTTCTGGATTCCTAAGCCACTCGGTATTTTAGCACCACAGCAGTCACCCTGAAAGTAGCCGCATTTGGCACCCACAAACATCCAAGGTCCTTGCCACGCCAGTCACCCACGAAATTATGAGATCCATGGGATGAAATGGAACCGAATCGGCCCATTCATATCGCCTTGATTCGATTGGTGGCGTGCCCGAGTATCCTAGGACCAATTCCCATGTATTACACATATGAAATACGTTTAAATTGATAGCGCCATGTAAGATGAAGCGACAAGGAATGATGAATTGGTGCTTCAAGGAAGAGGTATGAGTTTCATGTAATCATGAGGTACTTGTACTTCCGGCCGAGCTTGTAGAGTCATGGATGGCGAAGAAAACACATGGGCTTCAGGGCCATCCCGAATCCCTTGATCACTTCAGGTCAACCAACCCCGATTACGAGCAGTTTGGCATGGATGGGATTGGATGGTGGAGGTAGAACACCCCGTATTTTCTACATAAAGCGCTGCCGCTTAAAGACGACTCGTAGGCTTGATGCGTCTATTATCATGATTCCGAATCATCGATCTTTGATTGTGGCTACTAACCCACTGCTCAGATATTGGTGACCCCCTTTTTCTGTACACCCCACCAATAAATTGAGGTGGTTGCTGTAGTTTATTGAATCAAGGATACTACCTAAAATGGGAGTTGGTATGCCATATGTGTATCCTGAACAATTGACCATGCTACGTAGTCTACCTTCTGGGTACGGTAATTTGGAAGTGATCTGCATCGTGGATTCTCATTCAGGATTAGTCTAGTACAGGTAGGTTGGAATCTTGCAGGGGGATCCTGGGGGTGTTTGGGAGTAGTCAATGAATGGATGTCTTTTCCCTGACTAGTTCATTGATCTCAATTAGTGGGTCTAGACTTCAGGGTGGACTTTATCAGCATAATAACAGGATGTTATCTTGCAATGTACTCTTATCTGCTTCTTATCCATATTTGATATTATTGATATTTTCCTATTGTCAATCTTTGAGCCCAAGTCATCCCTAGGAACAATGACTTCAATGATCCCACCTGTAGACTGTGCCAAATATGAGATCCTGTAAGTAAGAGGTATTGATACCATCACAGTTCACAAGTACCATCATAAAAAATCACACCCTGAATGTGCAAAAACCTTGGCAAAATTTGTCTGTACAGCTGCCCCTAAGTTGCTGTAGATTGGTTCTCCCTCTTTTCTCCCACTTCTTAGTTCTGAGTACTCAATCTGCTTGTAGACTCTTGTGCATTGTTCGGCTACTGCCTCTTCTTGACACTTCTCACCTCACAACTGCAGCACCACTCTTACTTTTGCAGCATATCTATTGAATTATCTGTATTGAGAATCTAGTTATACCTCTGTCTTGTCTTGTCTATCTATGCAGGATCCTACACCCACTATCAGTTTCAGCTTCAACACTACACTCCACAGGCTAATGCATTCAGATCTGTTATTCATATCAACCTTTCATCAATTTGGTGTGAGCTCTACCTACAAAAAATAACTAGACCTTGTGGATGTAGCCAATCTGGATTGACCATCAGGATCCTGCAAGGAGACCACTTTAGTGTTGTAAAAATTTGTAATTCCACCTATATATTCACCTAACTTAGTCACTGAAATCATTACCCTCAAATTCTAGAGAATACCAACCAAATTCCTTGTTGGGATTTACTTAGAATACTTACCCAGAACATAAAAATTTGATAAGTTGTCCAAACAGCCCCAAACTTTGCACACATGCTCCTGGGACCTTCCTTGACCTATTCTATCTGTTAGTAATGCCATGACCAGGTAAAAGTATAAATACTACTTTTACATTCAATGAATCATTAAGTGAAAACCACATAATATACTTGTTCTCCCAAATCACTTCTAATATCTCCAAGACTCTTACAACAGGTTATGAGCCCCAAGCTGTCACTCTATGCAATGTTTACTACTGCTATTACTGGAATTTTTCCCTCTGCTGAAAAGTTGGATGGATCTAACTACCAAGTGTGGAAGGTGAGGATGAAGATGCTACTGCAAGAAAGAGGCCTTTGGGATATTGTCATGGGAGAAGAATGCCCTCCTAAAAACGTGGGAGAGGAAGCCTTAAAGTACCAGAAGAAAGAACAAAGTGCCTTTAACTGCATTTGCCTTAATGTTAAAGACAAATTGCTAATCCAATGCTCAAGAGCAAAAACAGCAATGAATGCCTGGAAAGCATTAGAAGACACCTACTAGTCATGTTCAGCTGCCAAGAAGATGTATCTGAGACAAAAATTCTTTACTATTAAGATGCTGCCAGGAGAAGAAATGAAAAATCTAATTAACAGAATTACCCTGCTGGTAGATGAGATAGAATCTGTGGGCATACCAACTACTGATGAGGATGTGATAGTTACCATCCTGAATAGCCTGACAGACAAGTTTCAGGGCCTTGTATCAGCCCTAGAGTCCAGAGCTGAAGATTTGACCTTAAATTACGTATATGGAAGGCTCCTGGATGAAGAATTAAGAAAATCAAGCGCCAATAAGAAGGAAGAAGAAAATGCTTTAATAAGCAATGATAACCAACAAAGGAGGTACCCAAGACCCTACAAAGGCAACAGCAACCTATTTTGCAACTACTGCAAAAGGAAAGGACACACCTCAGACCAGTGCTTCAAAAGAAAGATAGTCAGCACAAAAAGCCTGAATATGGAAATGCTGCAACAACTGAAGACAGACTATTCATATCTGCACTAAATAAGACCACAAACAAGGATTCTCAGATGTGGTATATTGACTCTGAAGCATCTCAACACTTTACACACCAAAAAGAACTTTTTACCCAATATCAAGAAATTCCAATTAAGAAGGTTTTCATGGGTGACAATAGTACACTTGATGCAGTGAGAGAAGGAACTATCCAAGTAAACCTAAGAAGCAGTGAAGGAAGCCATAAACTGACTTTCAAAAAAGTACTCTATGTACCAGAAGTAGCCAAGAACCTACTCTCTGTAAGCAAGGCCACAGCAGAAGGACTCAGTTTCAGTTTTGATAATACTGGATGCACAATCACTGATCAAAATGGTGCTCATGTTGCTTTAGGCATCAGAGATCAGAATCTATACAAGTTGACTTATATTCCATCATATCTGGAAGCCAATATAAGTAACTTAAATGAAGAGAAACCAATGCTTTGGCATAGGAGATTTGGACACATCAATTTTGATTATTTGCATAAAATGATCAAAGATCAGCTAATTTCTGGAGTAAAAATTGATCCCCCAGCTAATTTGGAGTACTGTGAAGCCTGCATCTATGGGAAACAAGCCAGACAATTGTTCAAGAGCTCTGGGTTAATCAAAACTATGAAAAAATTAGATCTAATTCATTCAGATCTGTGTGGACCTATGCAAAATTTATCCTTAGGCGGGATGAAGTATTTAATCACTCTTATTGATGATTATAGAAGATACACATGGGTCTACTTTGTGGAGAGAAAGGAAGAAGCTCTGTCTAAGCTCAGGGAATTTAAAGCCATGGTGGAGAGAGAAACTGGTGAAAAAATTAAGAAAATACACTCTGACAATGGTGGAGAATCTACCTCAAAACTATTCATCCACTTCTGCAAAATTCATGGGATAAAGCAAGAGACTACTGTACCATACTCCACACAGCAATATGGAGTAGCAGAGTGCGCAAACAGATCAATAATTGATATAGCAAGATCTATGATCCATGATCAAAAATTATCCTACAATTTTTGGGCAGAATCAGTTGCCACTGCTGTAAATCTTAAAAATAGGAGTTATAACAGAATACTTCGTGATTCTACTCCATTTGAAGCATGGTATGGATACAGACCAAGTGCAGAACATCTAAGGATATTTGGGTGTACAGCATATGCCAAGAAACTGCCCGGAAATCAGTCAAAATTTGAGCCAAAAAGTGTAAAATGCATATTTTTGGGTTACTGCAATGAGAGTGAAGCATATAGACTCTACAATACCAAAGCAAAGAAGCTAATCAAGTCCAGGGATGTGTTTGATGAAAATTCAAAATTTTCACCAAAAATGACATCAGATGATGACAAAAATCTGATCCCAAGTCCACCAATTGTCAGGATTGAATCAGAGCAAAACAATGAAGATTTTTTCACTCCAGAGGACTCTACAACCATGGTTCACCAGAATCAGTGCCCAGGAATATCCTAGAAGTGATCATTCCAGTATCAAATGCCTGGAGATCCAATTGGACAAGAAATAGTACAAGTTACTATATCCATGAGGGTACAAACTTAGCCTATGCCTATTCAGTCCATATTGATGCACCCCAGACTGTAAAAGAGGCCCTAAATAGCCCTCAGACAAAGTTATGGAGATCTGCAATGACTGAGGAATATCAGGCCCAGTTGGAAAATAAAACTTGGGACTTAGTCAAATTACCATTCAACCAAAAATCAATTGGATGTAGATGGGTCTTCAAGACAAAATACAAAGCAGATGGTGCAATTGAAAGATATAAAGCAAGACTTGTGTCCAAAGGATACTCTCAAACAAAAGGACTTGACTATACTGAGACCTTTGCACCAGTAGCCAAGTTTAATTCCATCAGATTAATATTGGCTATTGCAGCCAAATATAAGTTTTTTATTCATCAAATGGATGTAAAAACTGCATTTTTGAATGGAGAACTTGACAAGGATGTGTATATAGACCAGCCTGATGGGTTTATTGACCAAGATAACCCCCATTTGGTCTGCAAGCTTAAAAAGTCACTATATGGTCTCAAACAATCACCAAGAGCCTGGAATTGCAAGATAGATTCTTATTTGGAATCTTTGAGTTTCAAAAGAAGTAATGCTGACTATAGTATTTACTATAAGCCAGATAGAGCAAATCCAGTTCTATTAGCTCTGTGTGTGGATGATCTCATTATAGCTGCCAATAACCTAGAAACATTGGAAGTGACTAAATCCAGCCTATCTAAGGAGTTCAAGATGTCCAATCTAGGAGAACTTAGTTACTACTTAGGGATTAAGTTCTCCATAGACAGAAGTACCCAGACTATTACCCTAAGCCAATCCAAGTATATTCAAGATATACTAAAGAAGTACAAAATGGAAGACTGTAAACCGGCAGCTACCCCAATGGAGACAAACCTTAACTTGGTCAAAACTCAACCAAATCAAGAGAGCTTAGTGCCATTTGAAAGCCCTGACTTTCCTTATCAATCTATGATCGGCAGTCTGATGTATATCATGCTTGGAACACGTCCAGATATCTCATATTCAGTGGGAGTTGTCAGTCAACATAATCAGAACTATGGATCTGATCATATTGCAGCAGTTAAGCAGATTTTTAGATACCTAAAAGGAACTGCTGATATCTGCTTAAGATATACTTATAAGGACTCAGAACAGGATCTTGTGGGATACTCTGATACTGATTGGGGACAAAATTACAAGACAGAAGATCCACCACAGGATACACCTTTCTTTACTGTAAAGGAGCAATTTCATGGAATTCAAGAAAGCAACCAACTGTAGCACTTTCTACCACAGAGGCAGAGTATATGGCAGGCTGTGAAGCAAAAAAAAAGCAATGTGGTTAAGAAAGCTTTTCACAGATTTAGGCCTATGTCAAAAAATGCCTATCACTTTATTTCAAGACAATCAAGGATGTATACAATCAGGTAGAAATTCAACTTTTCATGCTAGAATCAAGCACATATATATTAGACATCATTTTGTACGTGAAGCTATAGAGAATAACTTAGTTAGCTCAGCTGACTGTCCTACAGATGAAATGATTGCAGACATATTTACCAAACCATTAGCTAGAGACAAGTTTGAATATTTTAGGCCAAAATTAGGACCAGTCAGTATGAACATTTAGCTGAGTGAGAGTGTTGAAAAAATTTGTATTCCACCTAGATATTCACCTAGCTTAGTCACTTAAATCATTACCCTAAAATTCTAGAGAATACTGACCAAATTCCTTGTTGGGATTCACTTAGAATATTCTCACCAAAATACCTGGTACCCAGAACATGAAAATTCTCAAAGTTGTCCAAACAGCCCAAAACTTTGCACACATGTCCTTGAGACCTTCCTTAACCTATTCTATGTGTCTGGAATGCCAAGACCAGGTAAAAGTATAAATACTACTTTTACATTGAAAAAATCATTAAGTGAAGACCACATAATCTACTTGTCCTCCCAAATCACCTCTAATATCTCCAAGACTCTTACAACATATAGTACCAGCTGCTCAGAGCTTTAGACACTCTCAATAACTCTATATCAGGATATTGATGGTGCTTTGCTATCTGGAGTGTCAAAGATGGCAACACACTTGATTTCAAATTGTTAGCCCCCTGAGAAGTCTCTTATTGCCCTATAGTAGACCTATAGCAGCCTGTATTATTGGGACAGGGTGAAAACTAGCCTGTACATCTGCACTAAGGCAAAAAACTAGGAAAAGGTCAGCAGAATGAAGCTGAATTCAAGCTTTCCCAGACGCAACATCTCTCAGTATCTTAGATACCAGCTTCACAGCAGACAAGCATACACTCTTTCTAGGGGAAGATTAGGCAAGCTAACATTCATAACATATTTGGTAATCAGCTGCACATTACTTCCACTAAAGATTTCAAATGAAATTCTGGGGTATAACCTGTTGCAATATTCTGGGGAGTATTGGAAGTGATGTAGAGAACTAGAGGATTTACATGCTATTCACTTGTAGATTTATTGATCAAACTTATGGCATCTATACTTTTGATAAAGTAGAGCAAACAAATGTGTAGAGTTTGTGAAGGAAGGTCCCAAGAATATGTGTGCAAAGTTTGGGGGCTCTTGGACAACTCAAGAAAGATCATAATATGGGTATCTGATAATTTGGTGAAATATTTTAAGTAAATCCCAACAAGAAATTTGGTCAGGACAGAATGCTAATCAAAGAATAAGATTTATGTGAATAAGCAAGCATGAATATTTAGGTGGAAACCTAATAATTACAACATAAGCACCAGCCAAGTACCAGCAGAAAATCATAAGAGTACCAGCTGAATACCATCTAGAAATATATATATTCCAACTTTTAGACTTTCATAGGGCTGATTACCTAAGACTGGAAGAGACTTTAAAGTGCTTTGATGGCCTCATTGTAGATCTTTGATGGCTTTATGATGGCTATATGATGGCCTACTACTGTTCCTCTGCAACTCTACTGTGTAATATGTCAAATAGCATATAACTTTTCTACAACCCCATATGTCATACATATAATTAGCTGTAGAATCATGACTCTGTATTGCATTACCCACTACTACCACAGGCATATAATCTAAATCAAAAATATCCTAGGGCCTCCTACCTCTTAGCCTGAACACTTGTTCACACCTGCAGCAACTTGCACACTCATATCTCCTCAACTATATGTCTTTGCATGGAATTGCTGACCTTCTTCTTGATGTTGTGGCAGGATTGTAATGGGGTGTACTGCATTTATTGCAAAATTAGGCAATTCACTTGAAAATGTTCTAACAGTCTTTTGGCATGACTATCAAGGCAGTATTATGGTCTTAATGCCATATACATGTATTTGAGCAGACCTAAGTGGCCCATATATGCAATTGCCTTATAGGGCAAAATACTCAATGTTGTTCTGACTGTGCTCTGGATGTGTTGATGTGAACTACTGCTAGCATTATCATTGCAGTACAGCAGCCTACAGCTAGTCCTGTATAATATATAATAGCAATTTACCAAACAGTATTTCATTTTTCTGCCTCCCCTTACACCACTCATACATGTATTATACATTCATGCTTCTTTATTTGCTTACTCACTACTACCATGGCTGCTCCATATATATCTTGAACCAATAGTAGCTATGGACTCTTGGTTACTATCTGCTATAGATATGCACACGCACTGCAATTGACACACTTCTATGACCTCAACTCTATGGTCTTTCAGTATGATCCTTGTAAAGCTGCCATGTCCCTTATATTGCTGGTAACATATACTCTATGCAAGCATATGCTTGGTTGCCACCACTTTTGCCATGAGTACCTCTTGATTATCCACAAAGAACTTTTTTGTACTGAGCCAATATATTCCTTCTCCCTGCTGGATTCTAGTTCCCCTTATAGGTGTGCTCTGGCTATTGTTTGTGTGAATTCCAAATCAAGTAGTGTAGAAACTAGCTTGTGACCAAGAGAGATCTGGCATTCCTTGGTAGAGTTTTCCTAATAAAAATTAGTTACTTGTTGCACCCAATCTAACATTGCATTACTTAACTGATAAACAACTCATTGGGGCTGCTTAGATTTGTAATGATACAAAAATTTGTAATTACACCAAAATATTCACCTAACTTAATCACTTAGATCATTACCTTCAATTCCTAGGGAATATGGACCAAATTCCTTGTTGGGATTTACTTAGAATATTTTCACCAATATGTCAGGTACCCTGAATATGAAAACTTGCAAAGTTGTCCAAACAGCCCCAATCTTTGCACACATGTTCTTGGGAACTTCCTTAACTTATTCTATATGCCTGTTATGCCAGTACCATGTAAAAGTAAAAATACTACTTTTACATTGAAAAAATCACTAAGTGAAAACCACATAGTCTACTTGTCCACCAAATCACTTCTAATATCTCCAAGGATCTTACAACAGGTTATCAGCCCAAATCTGTCACTCTCTGCAATGTTTACTACTTCTATTACTGGAATTTTTCCCTCTGCTGAAAAGTTGGATGGATCTAACTACCCTGTGTGGAAGGTGACAAAGCAGATGCTGCAACAAGAAAGAGGCCTTTGGGATATTGTCATGGGAGAAGAATGCTCTCCTAAAAGCGTGGGAGAGGAAGCCTTAGAGTACCAGAAGAAAGAACAAAGTGCCTTTAACTGCATTTGCCTTAATGTTAAAGACAAATTGCTAATACAATGCTCAAGAGCAAAAACTACAAAGAATGCCTGGATGGCACTAGAAGATACCTACCAGTCATGTTCAGCTGCTAAGAAAACATACCTAAGACAAAGATTCCTTACCACAAAGATGCTGCCAGGGGAAGAAATGAAAAATCTAATCAACAGAATTACCCTACTGGTGGATGAGATGGAATCTCTGGGTATACCAACTACTGAAGAGGATGTGATAGTAACCATCCTGAATAGCCTGACAGACAAGTTTCAGGGCCTTGTATCAGCCCTGGAGTCCAGAGCTGAAGATTTGACCTTAAATTACATATATGGAAGGCTCCTTAGCAAAAAATTAAGAAAATCAAGTGCCAATAAGAAGGAAGAAAGAAATACCTTAATGAGCAATGATAACCAAAAAAAGAGGTACCCAAGACCCTACAAAGGCAACAGCAATCTCTTTTGCAACTACTGCAAAAGGAAAGGACACACATCAGACCAGTGTGGTGGTGTATAGGTCCAAGGGAGAGATACGTCCAACACTTCTCAAGTGTTTTGTGTGTGGGGTGTTCACTGGGTGCAATAACCTCTGGCAAAAGCTTGGTAGGAATACTTGGGTTCTGTCTCTAATTTAATGGAAAGGTATCTTAAGATACTTTCTTAGCATACCAATGCTGGCCCAAAATCTGTTTGCTGTATGAATCCAGCAATAATGCTTATGGAACAAGTCAAGTGCATTCTGCTTGGTATTGAGTTCCTGATGGTCCCATGGTATGCCTGCCTTAAGGTGATGGCGTGCTAGACTTCTGACAGCTTCTTGAATATTAGCCCACTCTTCATTATTGCACTGAATGTCTTCACAGATCTTCAATGTCTTTTGATTTTTTGGCTTTGGTATAAACACCTATATTGAGCTACTTGAGTTCCATCTTTGTAGCAAAGGTACTGCTTTCTCCACCTGGAATATTGATTGCTCTATACATATTATCCACTTATCCCGTTTCTGGACTATTTCCTAATTTCTCTGGGCCATTGCATCTATTTTATCAGCCACTGCACCTAATTGCTTCATTGATGCATTGGCATGAGCAAACAGCATACTTGCTAATATGGGTAGTGATTGTATTATGATGGCCACTTGCTGGTCTTCAACTGAGGATACTGTGTATGCTACATTCTCATATGCCTGTGTGTAACAGTCAGTTTGTGGCTCCACAGAGGTTCTCAATTGCCTACCTGACTGAGAGCCTGACAAGTCAGCATTATTATTTTCAAAGGGCACACTATCCAGAGGACCTTTTTTGGATGTAGCCCTGCTTGTTGCACTTAATGTCAAAGTAAGCTGTTGTCCAACCATTCCTCCATTGCTGTCAGTGGTGGGGTTTGGTTGGGAAACAGCAGCTTTGTATTATTTTTTGGCAGCATGTATATGGAAGTGATTCAAACTAAAGCGGAAATAGTGTTACATATACATACGTATGTGGTGCCACAACTTTATCTAGAATGCTTACTATGGTAGTTCATCATTGAATCTTACATTCATGTAGCTGCATTGTCTCAAATAAAAGACTGTCATAAGCTCACACCAGTTGCAAACAAAAAGTGATATAATAGCAATACGCTGTTGAAGGTCAAACTGTTTGCCCCATAGATAAGACTACTTTGACTCAATGCTGTAAGAGAAGAGAAAAAAGACCACTTGGCTATTGTAGAAAGCTGATCAGCCATGAAGCACACAGTCAGCATACAGAGTACTACAAGGACCAAGGCCAGTGTTTTGCCACACAAGTCATATTTGACCTTTCATCAGTCACTACTATACCAACATTATCTTGCCAGCCAGCTGATGCTTCTATATTGTCTTTGTCACCTTGTGCAAACTGAGGCAGGTGAGTTTTTGACACCTTTAGGCTCACCTGAGCCTTCTGAATATGGCACACAGAGTGATAGCTCTAACAAAGAAGATCTACTGATGGATTCTGAGCCTACTTCCCCTAACAGCAGTACCACTTATGAGCCTGGTCAAATACCTATATGCAATGCGACAGCACCTGTTAAAACAAGTGCCAAGGATACTTTACGGAGCCAAGTGAGCCCAGTAATCCATCTACTGGTGAATGATGCAATATTGTGGCTAGAGAAGTGGTGTGTTTCCACTAATATCAGTAATGGGGGCTCTGAGGATTTATAAGTACTTCTTTCCAAGATCATACCAGCATGCAACTTACCATGTACATGGTACATGAGGATAACTGTCATGTGGCTGGCAGCATATGATCCAGAGACTGTCCTGATTCCAGCATATGTTAACAGTAGCGTTGTGATGGTGTATAGATCCAAGGGAGATATAAGTCCAACACTTCTCAAGTGTGTTGTTTGTGGGGTGTTCACTGGGTGCAATAACCTCTGGCAAAAGCTTGCTAGGAGTACTTGGGTTCTGTCTCTAATCTAATGTGAAGGGGAATAAAGCCACAAGCTTGTCAAGGGAAAATACTGAGCTACAATCCCCAACTTAGTTGGCGTCTTAACAAAAGTATATGCTGGGTTCAGTATTCTTTGAGATGACAATGTACTAAAGCGTCCAAAGTCAAAGCAACTGTAAACTCTACTAGCAGGGACTTGATAAGAATGCAGCTGTGGTCAATAGTTACAAAGATGGAAAAGTATCTTTGCCTGTACAGGTACAAACTTGGGAAAGAATCAAATATAGTAAAAGATACCTACTCTGAGTATTCCTCACAAGTAGTGCCTCCATGGTCAGTTGGCTGTCAGCATGGTTTCCTGGAAGTGTTCTGTGGTCTGGGGTTGGAAGTTCAGGTAGCAGTAGGCAGCAGTGATCACACTAATCAACAAGTTGGTATTTTGATAAAAGGGATGATGATTTATTGTTGAGGGATAGCCTCCCTTATATACTTTTCTTACTGGCTAAGTGATTACTAATCATGGTGTTCCAGAAGGTTCCGGATATCAAATAGAAGTCTTAATGGCATCAGAATGACCTAAGAATGTTCTAAGTAGGTGCCAGAAGGTTCTAAGAGGTACAGCACATCCAACCAATCAGTAATCAGTATTCTGAAACCTGTGTAACATATGGATACCATATATGGTATGGAAACAGTAGGGATGGTGACACAGGTTGACCATGTATCATGGGTACTGGCGCAGGTACTTGCCTAATGTAGAAGCACTTATAGCTAGTAATCTTACATAAAGCAAGGGGTAAGTTATGCAATAAGGTAAGCAGGTGTGATAGTCAACTGGCTTATGGAATAGTACTGATCAGGTAAGACAAATGGGATAAAACTAAACTGAGTGTAGTAGAGATACAGGGAAGTAGCAAATATGGGAATGAGCACATCTGTCAGTGGGTGTCACTGTCACCCCACTAGAGCATGGCATTCACATCAAAAAATGCTACCATTGCAACATGTCCAAACTGTCAGGAATCCATGACAATTGAGGGGAAACATTGTTCACACTCCAGATATACTCCAGTAATGCCCTGTCTGAGGAAGCTGATGCAGTCCAGCAAATATTGCAAAGCTATAAAGTACCTCACTCAGTATAAATCAAGCTCAAACATATCCAATATATTTGATAGCAATCATTACAAACAGCTAAGAAGTAAGGGCTACTTTGAAGGTATGTATGACCATGCCTTTGCCTTAGCACTTAATTGATTCTCATTCAACCAGCACTCTACCAGCAAATCCTGCTGGCCACTAGTTCACATCAATCTGAATCTGCTGCCCATCTTATGGTATCAGAGCAACAATCTGATGGTAGTCTCACTGGTATCTGAACCTAAATCACAATCCAACCTGGATAGCTACTGGTATCCATTGCTGGATGAATTTTGTATGCTTATATATAATGAGTCTTTTCAGAAACCAAAGACTGGTTCTACAACTTTGGCAGGAACACAATGGCTTTATGCCACTGTCCATTGACTGGTTCCCACACATCCTGGTTTTCAGCTGGCATTGCAAGGTCTAGTACCTCATAATCAAGTCTTTGCAATAAGTCCTTGCAATATTCCAGTGTATTTTCTTGAGCACTGTTATTGAAGAAGTACTGCAACCTCTGAGTGTGCCTATTAAAGTTCCAAAACTTCACTGAAGGCGTCTTGATAGTCTTTTGAGCTGTTGATATTGTAGCCTTGTCTGTCAGTGGGATTGCCACTCTGTCAACAATGGAGGATGTACAGGCTGCGGTAGACATATTGCCTTTTTCTGCAAACTCATCTACCTTGCTGGGGTGTAGCTCAACTGGCTGCACTTCCAACTCTTGTGAAAACAGCTCCTTTCTTATTGATAATTCTTCTTGGCTATGATGGGATTCAGTCTGTTCTGGGCTTGCTGCATTAATTGGTAAGAACTGCAGTTTTTTTTGCATGCCTCCCTGTCTCAGGCTTGGGTAGATATTTTTCCCTTTACTTTTTCCTTTATCACTGCCAGGTCTTTCACTGCTACTTTGTCTGAGTGCTTCTTATAAAGAACTACCTTCTCTTCTGGATAAATTCTGCTCTGATGCCTCTGCTTTGGCCTGCTTGTCCCTTGCTGGCACTCTTCTGGCAACCTGACGCTTCTTTTCCGCTTGTTTTGAGCCCTCAGCCATAGTGTGACAAGCTCCTTTAAAAGCTGCTAGTTTTATCACCGCCAGGTCCTTCACTGCTACTTTGACTGGGTGCTTTTTGAGTGATACTACACTTTTTCCTTGATGAGTGCTGGTGTATTTGTGTCTGCCTGCTTGTCCCTAGTTGGCACCCTTCCAGCTACCTGATGGCTCTCTGATGCTTGTCTGGAGCTTTTGGCCCTGCTTGCAATAGCCACATCAGGAAGCTGCTAGTTTTTAGCCATGGCACCCTTGTTTTCTGCCATTGTTAGCTTCTGCTATTCTTAAGATACTTTCTTAGCATACCAATGCTGGCCCAAAATATGTTTGCTTGTTTGAATCCAGGATAATGCTCATGAAACAAGCCAAGTGCATTCTGCTTAGCCTTGAGCTCCTGATGGTCCCATGGTATGCCAGCCTTAAGGTGATGGCATGCTAGACTTCTGACAGCCTCTTGTATATTAGCCCACTCTTCATTATTGCACTGAATGGCTTCACAGATTTTCAATGTCTTTTGATCTTTGGGCTTTGGCATAAACACCACACTGTCTCCCTCCCACACTGTGATAGGTATTTCTGTAAGCTTTATCCTTTGGCACTGTTGTTATGCTTCAAAGACTGTATGGTGTTCCTCTGCTGTTACATTGGAATATGGCTCAATTCATGGCTGTGACATTGAGCTACTATTTTGAGTTCATTCATTGCAGCAAAGGTACTGCTTTCTCTACCTGGGATATGGCTTGCTCTACACATATTATCCTCCCATCCTATTTCTGGACTATTTCCTGATTTCTCTGGGCCAATGCACCTATCTTATCAGCCACTGCTCCTAATTGCTTCATGAATGCTTTGGTATTAGCTGACAGCATACTTGGTATAATGGGTGGTGGTGATGTTATCATGGCCACTTGCTAATCTTTGACTGAGGGTACTGCAATTGCTAAACTCTCATCTGCCTGTGCATAACAGTCAGCTTGTGGCTCCGCAGTGGTTCTCAATTGCCTACTTCACTGAGAGCCTGACAACTCCACATTATTACCTTCAACAGGTGCACTGTCCACAGGGCCTTTTTTGGATGTAGCCCCACTTGTTGCACTGAATGTCAAAGCAAGCTGTTGTCCAACTGTTCTTCTGTTGCTGTCAGTGGTGGGGTTTGGTTGAGAACCAAACAACTTTGCTTAATTTCTTGGCGCCATATATATGGAAATGAGTCAAGCCAAAGGGGAAGTGGTGCTACATATACATGTGTATGTGGTGCCACAACTTTATTTAGAATGCTTACTATGGCAGGTCAGCATTGAATTTTACATTCATGTAGGTGCAATATCTCAAATACAAGACTGTCTTAAGTTCACATGAGTATTGACCAAAAAGTGATATAACAGCATTATGTTGTTAAAGACTATACTGTTTGCCCCATGGACAAGACTATTTTGACTCAATGCTGTAAGAGAAGAGAAAAAAACCATGTGGCTATTGTGGCAAGTCTCTCAGCCATGAAGCACACAGACAGCATAGGATGTATTACATGGCTCACAGACAGTGTTTTGCCACCCAAGTCATATTTGACCATTCATTGGTCACTACTATACTAACATTATCTTGCCAGCCAGTTGATACTTCTATATTGGCACCCAGCCGTTTTTGTCACCTTGTGCAAACTGAGTCAGGTGAGTTTGTAATGCCTTTAGGCTCACCTCAGCCTTCTGAATATGGCATGCAGAGTGACAGCTCTGACAAAGAAGGTCCACTGATAGATTTTGACCCTATTTCCCCTAACAACAGTACCATGTATAAGCCTGGTCAAATCCCTATATGCAATGAGACAGCAGCCATTGAAAAAAATGCCAGGGATAATTTATGGAGCCAAGTGAGCCCAGTAATCCATCTACTGGTGAATGGTGTAATGTTGTGGCTAGAGAAGTGGTGTGTTTCCACTAATATCAGTCATGGGGGCTTTGAGGATTTATAATTGCTTCTTGCCAAAATCATACCTGGATGCAACTTACCATATACATTGTGCATGAAGACAACTGTCATGTGGCTGGCAGCATATGATCCAGACACTGTCCTGATACCAGCATGTGTTAACAGTAGCATGGCATTCACATCCAAAAATGGTACCATTGCAACATGTCCAAGCTGTCAGGAATCCACAACCATTGATGGAAAAAAATGTTCACACCCAGATATACTCTGGTCATACCCTGTCTGCAGAAGCTGATGCTGTTGGACAAATATTGCAAAGCTATACAGTACTGCACTCACTATCAATCAAGTGCAAACATATCCCATATACTTGATGGCAAACATTACAAACAGCTAAGAGGCAAGGGCTACTTTGAAGGTATATATGACCATGCCTTTGGTTTAGCACTTGATGGATTCTCATTAAGCAAGTACTCTGTGGTAATGGAAAGTATTCCATTACTACAATATCTCTAAACCAATATTGCACTCATTTCTTTATTTTGCTTTTTGCTATTGTAACACACAAGAGAAAGATCAAGAATTTCCAACTTTGAAGAGCAAATGCTCCAGACCCTGACAAGCAATCCACCCAAGAATATTATGTCATACAGAACATGTAGTAGCCAACACATGTTTCAAATTACAGCTCATTTGAAGCAGTACTTAAGGAGTTATGACCAAAAGAGTCCAACTATTATATATACTATGCCTTATTGCTAGGATTACTATGGTGACTTTGATCGCGTGTAACTTTTGAACCAGCCAATCAAATCACGTGAAATATTCACAGGTGCTGCGCCTATGTCCGATCTGCGCCACTGCAAAATTTTAGCTTTGTATCACGTGTATTGCTTGCGCAATTGCCCAAAAACTTTGATCCTTCAAAATTTTCATATATATGACTTTCCCAGCTGAAAAATAAAGGGAGAGCCTCTCTTTCCAGAATCTCCACACTACAATTACAAGTTTAAAGGTTATAAGACTTCCCCTGCATCACTTGCACTGTTGAGTATTCCAACTTTGATCAGTACTACATCAGTAAAGAGACTGCAAAGCTCACAAGAATCCAATCTAAGTTCTACAAGAAACTACCACTTTTCTGTCGGAAAAGTCCCCTCTAAGAAACCCCTTAACTTTAAAGACACCCCTTTAGGCACCCCTTTAGTGTAAAGTCCACTTTAGACACCACTACAAGAAGCCCCTTTACTCTAAAGACACCCCTTTAGACACCCCTTTAGGTCTAAAGACCCCTTTAGAGACTTCTACAACACACCCCTTTAGGTTAAAGGGGAGCTCAGAATTTCCATATTAGGAAATATTTTCTCAGAAAGGAAAGTGACTTCCAAATAAGGAAAAGTTACTATAAAAGTAAATAGGCCCATTAGTCAACAGAAGGTCAGAACACTGCTGTAGAAGTGATAAACACTGCCTACAATATATTTTGAGCCCAAGAGTGAGGAAATTAGTGAAAGTTATATCTTCTATCGGTATATCAAACTCCCAATAAACTATTTCAGTATTAGCATACTGGAAGTTGTTGTATATTGTTGATTAGCCTCTATATTGTAGAACAAGCCCCAAACTAATCATAATACAACACAACAACTCTACCAGCAAACCCTGCTGGCCACTTATTCTCATCAACCTGAATCTGATGCCTATCTTACAATACCAGAGCAATAATCTGATGGTAGTCTCACTGGTATCTGTGCCTAAATCACTGTCAAACCTGGATAGCTACCTGTATTCATTGCTGGATGAATTTTGTATGCTTTCCAGCAGGATAACAATAAATGGCCATCATGTAAAAGCGTATATTATTTTCTGCATTGGAGATACCACAGTCATAAGCAAGATAGCAGGTTTTTCCAGACACAATGGACAGTATTGCTGTTAAATGTGTGAGATCCAGGGGATTTATTCCATAACTCATACACATTATTATTACCCTAACACCAGCACTGAGAACATCATCTTTCCACAAAGAGAACAAACAGAAGTGAGCATGCAATTGCAGTAAAGTTGGCAAGCTATAATGATGACCAAGTTGTACACAGGGCATATCAAGCTAAATGAGCCCTTCAAGATACCGGAGAAATTCAAAAGAATTGGCAAGATATTACATAGTAGCCGCTACTCTAAGAACTTCTCACAGGCTTCAATCAATACTCATACTTATATGCAACAATACAAATGCAAAGACTAGATAAACTGGATATGTATTTATTGAAGTGGAGCTATGAAGCTATTCTTACTAAGAGTACATTGGAAGCATTGGGAGTCATATGTGATCATTGTAGGAATATTTATCCAGAAACCGATCTCCAATACCAACTTGACGCATCTACAGCTGTTGGGTGAGGAGTTTGTGACAGAATTTGAGTGGCTATACCACAAGCATAAAGCTGAGCACGTATATCTCTACTGCTACTTTATCCATTCTCTACTCCATCATGCAGGGTGTGTGGAGAATTCTGGGTCTTGCTTCATCTTTTGAGAGTTTCCTATGGAGTGGATGTGTAGGGAGATAGGAAAACAAGTCAAGTTGCAGGTACTTCCATATCCCAATCTCATCAAGAATATTATCTTCAAGTCTGCATGTATGTGTTGAGTTTGCACATGGAGGATGGCCAGAAAGAGTTGGAAAATACCAAGGACAAATGTGAACATGGAGACATCTATGCCTATGGCATTAAGAAGCTAAGCAGCCCCAATGCATGGGTAATTAGTTAAGTAATGCAAAGTTGGGTTGGGTGCAACAAGCAGCTAGTTTTTATCAGGAAAACTCTGACAAGGTAAGCCGGATCTATCATAGTCACAATCCAACCTCCACACCATTCAGTGCCAAATTCACACCAACAAAAGCCAGAGTGCACCTATAAGTGCACTAGAATCCAGCAAGCAGAAGGAATACATTAGCTAAATACCAAGTTGTTCTTTGCATATATTCAGGAGGTATTCATGGCTGAAGTGGCAACAATCTAGCATATCTTTGCAAGATGTATATGTTACAAGCAGTACAAGGTATATGGTAACTTTGCAAGTTTCATACTAAAAAGCTGTAAAGTTGAGTTGATAGGAGTATGTCAAGTGCAGCAAATGTGCATGTTTGTAGAGGTTAGTAAGCAGGAGGCCATAGTTTTTTGATTAAAACTATATGTGGAATACCCAAGGTAGCAGTGGGTCAGCAAACAAAGAGAGGTGATTCTACATTGGAATATATGGATTGCACAAGGGGGGGTAGAAAAAGGAAATACTGCTAGATAAATTGGCACAGTAGCATTATACAGAACCAGCTGTAGGCCATCATATGGCAGATATAATTTCATCAGAGTCTTGCTGAGAGGCAGTCAAATACTGTCAAGTTTCTTACCATGTAAGGCAATTGGATGACTTGGCCAACTGGATCCACTTAAATAGTTATAGAGCGCTAAAAGCTGCAAAAATACCATGCATATATTGTCACAGCACCAATAAAATATTGTCAAGCTTTGTCCCTTTATTTGTGTGTAAAATTAGTAAAACACCATCATGATCCTGTTATAAGATTGTTATGAGGTCACAAATTCCAAGCTGCTGGTACTATGATGGTCTCTCAATGGGATCCTGATGGCTGATCTGGATCAGATCCAACCATGGGACCAAATTATTTTTCATAGGGTACGCATATGTAACAATGCAAATACAAAGACTTGATGAGCTGGATATCTATTTATTCAAGTGGCATTCTGAAGCCATTCCTACCAAGAGTACTTTGGAAGCATTGGGAGTCATATATGGATATTTTATGAATATTTATCCAGAAGCAGATCACCAATGCCAACTTGCTGCATCTACAGCTGCTCTGCAAGGAGTTTGTGATGGCATTTGAGTGGTTACAACACAAGCATAAAGCTGAATGCGTAGATTTCTGCCGCTACTGTATCCATTCTCTACTCCATCTTGAAACAGTGTGTGGAGAATATTGGGCTTTGCTTCACCTTCTGGAAGTTTCCTATGGAGCGGATGTATGGGGAGATAGGAAAACAAGCCAAGTCACGGGTACCACCATATCCCAATCTCATCAAGAATATTACCTTCAAGTCTATCATGGATGTGATGAGTTGGCTTATGGAGGACAGCCAGCTAGAGTTGGAAAATACTGAGGACAAATGTGCACATGGAGCCACCTATGCCTATGACATTAAGAAGCTAAGCAGCCCCAATGCATGGGTAATTAGTTAAGTAATGCAAAGTTGGGTTGGGTGCAGCAAGCAACTAATTTTTATTAGCAAAACTCTACCAAGATATGCTGGATTTCTCTTGGTCACAAGCCAACTTTTACACCGTTCAGTATGGAATTCACACATACAAAAGCCAGAGCACACCTATAAAGTGGACTAGAATCCAGCAAGGAGAAGAAATATACTGGCTGAATACCAAGAAGTTCTTTGCGGATGTTCAGGCGGTATTCATGGCTGAAGTGGCAACAATCAGACCAGGTAAAAGTATAAATACTACTTTTACATTCAATAAATCATTAAGTGAAAACCACATAATCTACTTGTCCTCCCAATCACTTCCAATATCTCCAAGACTCTTACAACAGATAGATGTATGTCAATTGCAGCAAATGTGTGTGTTTGTAGAGGTTAGTAAGCAGGAGGCCATAGTTTTTTTGGATTCAGACTATAAGTGGAATACCCAAGGTAGTAATGGGTAAGTAAATAAAGAGGGGTGACTCTACCTTGGAATATATGAGATACTTAAGGAGAGGTAGAAAAAAGAAATACCATATGGTAAATTGGTACAGTAGCATTATACAGAGCCACCTGTTGGCTGTTGTACTGCCAATATAATGCAATCAGAGTCTTGCTGAGAGGCCATCACAATAACGTCAAGATTCTTGCCATACAAGGCAATTGGATGTCCTGGCTGGTGGAATCCACATAATACCAATCAGGAATCAATACTCTGAAACCTGTGTAACATAGGGACTCCACATATGGTGTAGCAATTGTAGGGATGGTGACATGGGTTGACCATGTGTCACAGGTACCAGCATGGGTTCTTGCCTAATATACCAGAACTTACAGCTAGTAATCTCACATAAAGTGAGGGATGACTTATGCAATAAGGTAAGCAGGTGTAATAGTCAGCTGGCTTATGAGATAGTACTGATCAAGTAAGACAAATGGGATAAAACTAAAATAAGTGTAGTAGAGAAATAGAGATGGAGAAATATGCAAATATGCACATCTGTTGGTGGGTGTTACTGTGACCCCACTACACTGTGAGACCTAATTATTTTTTATAGGGTGGAAGAGACTAAATCCAGCCTATCTGACAAATTCAAAATGTCCAATCTATGAGAACTCAGTTACTACTAAGGGATTAAGTTCTCCATAGACAGAGGTACCCAGACTATCCTCCTAAGCAAATCCAAGTATATTCAAGATATAATAAAGAAGTACCAAATAAAAGACTGTAGGCAGGTAGCTACCCCAATGGAGACAAACCTTAACTTGGTCAAAATTTAACTAAATCAAGAGAGCTTGCTGCCATCTGAAAGCCCTGACTTTCCTTAAAAATCATTGGTTGGCAGTCAGATGTATATCATGCTTGGAAAATGTCCAGGTATCTCATATTCAGTAGGGGTTGTTTGGCCAGCATAATCAGAACTATGGATTTGATCATATTGCAGC
This sequence comes from Basidiobolus meristosporus CBS 931.73, assembly GCA_002104905.1. NCBI lineage: Eukaryota > Fungi > Basidiobolomycota > Basidiobolomycetes > Basidiobolales > Basidiobolaceae > Basidiobolus > Basidiobolus meristosporus. Next base: position 35,700 of record MCFE01000298.1, on the reverse strand, counting down.
AGTTTAGCAGATTTTTAGATACCTAAAAGGAACTGCTGATATCTGCTTAAGATGCACTTCTACTGATTCAGAACAGCATCTTGTGGAATGAGTGATCACAGGATATACCTGTCTTTACTGTAAAGGAGCAATTTCATGGAATTCAAGAAAGGAACCAACCAGAGCACTTTGTACTGCAGAGGCAGAGTATATGGCAGCATGTGCGGCTACAAAAGAAGCAAAGTGATTAAGAAAACTTTTTACAGATTTAAGCCTATGTCAAAAACCACCTATAATTTTATTTCAAGATAATCAAGGATGCATACATTTGGTAGAAATCCAACTTCTCATGCTAGAACCAAGCACATAGATATTGGACATCAGTTCATATGTGAGGCTATAGAGAATAAGCTAGTTAGCTTAGCATACTGCCCTTCAGATTAAATGGTTGCAAATGTATTTACCAAACCATTGGCTAGAGACAAGTTTGAATATCATAGGTCAAAATGCAAACTAGTTAGCATGAATATTTAGCTGAGTGGGAGTGTTGTAAAAGCTTGCAATTCCACCTCAATATTTACCTAACTCAATCACTTAGATCATCATCTTCAAATCCTAGTGAAAACTGACCAAATTCCTTGATGGGATTTACTTAGAATATATTCACCAAGATATCAGATACCCCAAACATGAAAATTTCAAAGTTGTCCAAGCAGCCCCAATCTTTGCACACATACTATTGGGACCTTCCTTAGCCTATTCAACTGGCTCATAATGACTAGACCATGTAAAAGTATTAGCAATACTTTTACCTTAAATATATCATTAAGTGAAAACCACATAATATTCTTGTCCTCCCAGATCACTTCCAATATCCCAAGACTCTTACAACATGTAATGTCCAGGCTTAGGTGTTGCCTTATGCATATCTGTCCTCAGTAATTTCCAACTCTTCCTGGCGGTCCTCCATGTGCCAATATATCACATCTGTTGTGTTGTTTTATGATTAGTTTGTGGCTTGTTATATAATATAGTGGCTAATTAACAGTATACAACCACTTCCAGTATGCAAATACTGAAATAGCTTATTGGGAGTTCGAAATACAAACAAACAATAAAACTTTTACTAGTATCCTCAGTCTTAGGCTCAAAACACACTGTAGACAATGTTTCTCACTTGTACAGTGGTATGCTGACATTCTGTCAACTGTTGGGCTTATTTACATTTATAGTGACTTTTCCTTATTTGGAAGTCTCTTTCCATTATGGGATAATGATTTCTGATATGGAAATTCTGAATTCCCCTTTAACCTAAAGGGGTGTGGTGTAGAAGTCTCTAAAGGGGTCTTCAAGCCTAAAGGGGTGTCTAACGGGGTGTATTTGGAGTAAAGGGGCTACTTACAAAGGTCTTTATAGTGGACTTTACACCAAAGGGGACTTTTCCAACAGAATAATGGTTGTTTTCTTGTAGAACTTAGATTGGATTCTTGTGAGCTTTGCAATCTCTCTACTGATGTAGTACCATCAAAGTCAGAATAATCATCAGTGCAAGTGTTGCAAGGGAAGTCTTTCAACCTTTAAACTTGTAACTGTAGTGTGGAGATTCTAGAAAGAGAGGGTCTCTCTTTATTTTTCAGCTGGGGAAGTCATATATATCAGAATATTGAAGGATCAAAGTTTTTGGGCAATTGCACAAGTAATACACATCATACAAAGCTAAATTTAGCAGTGGCACAAATAGGATATGGGTGCAGCACCTGTCAAAATCTCCCATGATTTGGTCAGCTAGTTCAAAAGTTACATGCAATCAAAGTCACCATAGTAATCCTGGCAGTAGAGGCCTAGTATAAATGATAATTGGACTCTATTTATCATAACTTCTTAAGTACTGCTTCAAATTAGCTGTAATTTGAAATATGTGTTCAATTCTGCATGTTCTGTATGACATAATATTCTTAGGTGGACTGCTTGTCAGGGTCCTGAGATTTTGTCCTTCAAAGTTGAATTTTCTTGAGCATTCATTTGTGTGTTAAATAGCAAAAGCAAAAATTAAGAAATGAGTGCAATATTGGTTTTGAGATATTGAATTAATGGAATACTTTCCATTACCACACATCCAATACAGACTTGAAGGTAGTATTCTGGAAAAGACTGGGATATTGTAGTACCTGCAACTTGACTTGTCTCTCTGTCTCCCCACACATTTGTTCCATAGGAAAACAAAATGAGTAGCTTGCTGTGTCCAACCCAACCATGCATAACTTAACTAATCACCCATATATTGGGGCTGCTTAGTTTCTTAATGCCAATGGCCTAGGTATTGCCATTCACATATTTGTCCTCAGTATTTAGCAACTCTTCCCAGCTGTCCTCCATATGCCAACTCATTATATCCATGATGGGCTTGAAGGTAGTATTCTTAATGAGATTAAGATATGGCAGTATTTGCAACTTGACTTGTCTTTGTACTTCCCTACAGATCTGCTCCATTGGAAACTCCCAAAAGGTGAACTAAGGTGCAGTATTCTTGACACAGCAAGCCAGATGGAGTAGCAAATGAATGCAGTTATGGCAAAGATCTATATGTTCAGCCATATGCATGAGGTATAGCTGCTTAGATCCCAATGCAAATTCCTTGCATAAAAGCTGTATCTATGCCAAGTTGGTATTTGTTATCTGCCTCTAGAGTAATATATCTACATTGTCAACATATGACTCCCAAAGCTTCTGATATACTCTTGGTAGAAATTGTTTAGAAGGCCACTTGAATATGTGACATTCACTTCATCCAGTTGTTGCATTTGTATTGTTAAATATATGTATGAATGTTGATTGGAACTTGTGAGAAATACTTCAGGCAGAGAATGTGCTGTAATAGCTTGCCAATTCTTTCAAGTTTTTCTTGAATCTCAATGGGCACACTTTGTATGAAATGTCCCATGTACAACTTGGTCATTAGTATAGGGATATTGTAGCAGGGCATATGCAATGCTCCCAGTGGAAAGCTTTTGCTCCAACAGATTCCCTCCATCTTCAGTATCTTTGGTTCTTAATTATTCTTATATTCTGGCTGATGGCATATAGCTTGCCAGCTTTACTGCAATTGTATGATGAGTATTGTATGTTTGCTCTGTGGAAAGATGTTGTACTTACTATTGGTGTCTGGATAGCAAAAATGTGTCTGAGAAGTGGAGGAAGTCTCCATATTCTCACATATTTGACAGCAATACCATCTGTTAAGCCTACAAAGCCAGCTATCTGGCTACTGCCTGGGCATCTCCAATGCAGATAATAATATGAGCTTTGACATGGTTGTCATTCACTATTATCCCACTGAATAGCATACAAAAGTTATCCAGCAATAGATTCCAGTAGCTTTCAAGGTTGGATGGTGACTTAGGCCCAGATATCAGTGAAACTACCATTAAATTTCTGCACTGATATTGTAAGATAGATGGCAGCTTCAGGTTGATAAGAATCAGTGGCCAGTAGTATTTTCTGGCTGATTACTTGCACTGTGAAATTCATCAAGTGCCATGGCAAAGGCATAGCCATATATGTAATAAACATTTGTAATTTCACCTAAATATTCACCTTCCTTAGTCACTTATATCATCATCTTTAAATCTTGGAGAGTACCAACCAGATTCCTTCTTGGGATTCACTTGGAATATTTTCACCCAGATATCAGATTTCTAGAGCATAAAAATACTCAAGGTTGTCCAAACAGCCCCAAGATTTGCCCACATGCACTTGGGATCTTCCTAAACCTATTTTGCACACAGCAGTGGTGTAGAGGTACTACTGGCAGAAGTTACACATCTCAAGGTGTGCCACTGGGTCTAAACTGCTGGCATCTTTGTCAATATGTCACTATGGTAAAAGCTCCTGCTTCTCTAGCTTCCTAGGTGCTCAAAGTGTCTCCAATGGCCTCTGTGTGTCTTGCCCACTTCCCTGAAAAGCTCCTTGATGGCAAGTCTGAGATTTTATGATGAAGGCAGGTGCAGTGATCAACTGCTAACCAAAAAGGGAGAAGTGTTACTGATAAAAGGAAATATTCATTGATGAGAGATTGACTTCCCTTAAATACTTTTCCTAATTGCCAAGTGATTACTAATGACAAGGTTCTAGAAAATTCCAGGCATCTTTATGAAATCACTATGAGCTAAAAATATATCAAGAATGTCCTGGAAGGTTCTTAAAAGCACAGCACATCCAACTAATCAGGTATCAGTATCTGAAACCTGTGAAGCATAAAGATACCATATATGGTATTTAAATGTTAGGGATGGTAACACAGACTTAGGTCATGTGTCATGGGTATTGACACGGGTACTTGCCTAATATATATTTATATACAAATCACCAAGCAGAATAAATCTGAGCTAACTAATGCTAATAACTAATTAGGTTAAACATCATATGGGGATAATACTAATAATATGGGCAAAAAAGAACAGGATAATACTGACAAAATAAAATATGGACAGGTACAACATAATAGCAATATGAATAAACTTGTATGTGGGAAGTATGTTTACCCTACCACTACACTTGTCATGTGAGGATATGTAAAAGTATATTCATTACTTTAAATAAATCTACCTGCCCTCCCAATCCCTTCCAATATCTCCAACACTCCTACTGCTGTTTATGAGCCCCAAGCTGTCATCCTCTGCAATGACTACTACTGCTATTACTGGATTATTTCCCTCTGCTAGAACACTGGATGGATATAACTACAACTGTGGAAGGTGAAGATGAAGATGCAGCTACAAATAGGGGGCCATTAGGAGGTGTCACAGGTGAATAATGCTCTCCTAAAATGTCCAAGAGAAAGCCTTAAAGTACCAGAAGAAGGAGCAGAGTGCCTTTAACTGCATTTGCCTTTAAGTCAAAAACAAATTGCTAATTCAATGCTCCAGAGCAAAATGGCAATAAATGCCTGTAAAGTATTACAAGACACTGGCCAGTCATTTTCTGCTGCTAAGAGAATATGTCTTAAACAAAACCTCTTTGCTACAAAGATGCAGCCAAAATAAGAAATGAAAATTTAATTAGCAGAATTACCCTGCAGGTGGATGAGATGGAATATGTGGCATATCAGCAACTGATGAGGTTGTGTTAGTTGCCATCCTGAAAAGCCTGCCAGAGATGTTTCAGAGCTTTGTATCAGCCCTGGAGCTCAGAACTGAGGTTTTTACCTTAAATATAAATGGAAGACTCCTAGATCATGAATTAAGAAAATCAAGTACTAATCAGAAGGAAAAAGGAAAATGTTTTAATAGGCAACAATAACCAGCAAAGGATATATCCAAGACCTCTTAAAGCCAATAGCAGCCTATTTTGGAACTACTGCAAAAGGGAAGGACACCCATCAGATGGGTGCCCCAAAAAGAGAGATAGCCAGCAGAAAAGCCTGAATATAAAAATGTTGCAAAAGCTGAAGATAGACTGCTTATATCTGCACTAAGTATGACCACAAAAAGGATTCTCAGATGTGGTATATAGACTCTGGAGCATCTTTACAATTGACACACAAAAAAGAACCTGTTTCCAATATCAAGGAAATCTAATGGTGAAGGTTTTCATGAGTGACAATAGATCAACTGATGCAAGTGGAGAAGGAGATATCCATGTAGATCCTGGAAGCAGTGAAGAAAGCCACACACTTACCTTTAACAAAGTACTCCATGTACCAGAAATAGCCTAGAACCTACTATCTGTAAGCAAGGCCACATCAGAAAGATTCAGTTTCAGCTTTGACAATTCTGTATACAAAAAAAAAAGCTCTCTTAGCCACATTGCTTCTTCTGTAGCTTCACAGGCTGCCATATAACCTGCCTCTGTGGTAGAAAGTGCTACAGTTGGTTGGTTTCTTGAATTTGATGAAATTGCTCCTTTACAGTAAAGAAAGGTATATCCTGTGGTGGATCTTCTGTCTTCCAAGTTCTGTCCCCAATCTGCATCAGACTACCTCACATAATTCTGTTCTGAATCCCTATCAGTATATCTTAAGCAGATATCAGCAGCTCTTTTTAGGTATCCAAAAATCCACTTCAGTAATATAACATGATTGGATCCATAGCTCTGATTATGCCGGTCTACAACTCCCACTGAAAACAAGATACCAAGATGTGATCCAAGCATGATATATCAAACCACCAACCATAGGTTGCTAAGACAAGTCAGGGCTCTGAGATGGCATCAGGCCTATCAAGTCCCTACTGGTGGTGTTTGTAGTTGTTTTGACTTTGAAAGCTGTAGTACATTGTCATCTCAAAGGTTGCTCAACCCAGTACATACTTTTGTTAAAGTGCCAACCAAGTTGGGTATTGTAGCTCAATAGTCTTCCCTTGACAGGCTTATGTCTTTATTTCCCTTCACATTAGAGTAGAGACAGAACCCAAGTACTCCTAGCAAGCTTTGCCAGAGGTTATTGCACCCAGTGAAAACCCCACACACAAAGCACTTAAGAAGTATTGGAGGTATCTCTCCCTTGGACTTAAACACCACCACTGTTGCAATTTAAGAAGTGATTTGGATATAAGGAACTTATCAAGAAATAGTGATAATAGTTGAACTGTTGTTTATTCATAAAGAAGCTCTGCATTTATACCTTTGTAGAAGTAATACAGCTGTAACACTAAGTAGGGAGGGTTTCTCAATATTCAGGAGCATTCTGTAACAGTTTCAGGGCTAGTACATAATGTTTGGTAATAGTGCTAATTTGATCCTGACTATAGGGGAATAATAATAAGATCATATATCTGGAGAGAGTGGCAATGTTAAGGCAGTAAATGAGTCCTACAGTGACTAAGACTAGTCTATAATTGTTAAGTAAATTTTTAGCTGCTGAATGATACCAAATAGTCCAATATTTCAACAGCCACAGCGTGCTGGCTCATGTCAGTCAAATCCATGCCAACATCCTTCACAAGAGCACCACATGCCAAGTTGATATGTGCAGTTCAGAGCAAAACTACCAGAATTTGCCAGACTGCTCATTTAGGCAGAAGTCCATTGGAGCAGGCCAAGTTGCAACAACATGTGGCATCACATCAACCTCAGCTAAGGGCCATACCTAAGCACCAAGTTACACTTGGGCACAATGTTACACCTGACCATCTACAAGTCACTTCTGGTGAATTGACTGACAATGACCCTCTGGAGTGCCTCTACAAGAGGAGACTATGGCAAGTAAAGTACATAGCAGCACATGGCATTTCATGCCAGTACTGTAACATCATCTAGAGCAATTCAGCATGGCTATGCTTCAGCACCACATTTTTCAACCAGGAGGCAAAACACTGACAACAAGCACATAAGTAGCCAAGATGCTAGTCAACAAGAAAGTAGCTTAGGTGTGCAAAGTGCATTGCTACCAAATGCTCCAGTGGTAATCTCTGTGAGAAAAAGGCCTAGGTTAGGATGGTGCAACTTTGTTGAACTGCTATCATTTGTTATGATCCAAACAATACATTTTTTTTGTTATCAATCAGATAATGCCATTGCAAACCAACAAACACAAAATTCCAATATAAGCAATATTGAGGTTGTCTCACATTTTAGACAGAGCCCCTATAAAAGAACAGCCTGCATATTTACATATCATTTATAAATCAGTGCAGCTATTTGGTCTGCTTTGCACCTACCTTATTAGTTCTGAACTAGCCATAAAACCTAGCCCATATACTAAAATTGGGGACTTATTTGCTGTGTGGGCAGAATGGGATACTTGATCGTAAATCAGGTAGCTTGTATACTAAGAAGTGAGCCCACTGAGGGCTCACAGCTTCATGATACTTTGAGTTCAATAAATGATTTACATTCCATCCAATTGGGGTGTGGTAACCAAAACAATAAGTGTATGTTTAGTTTATAGTGTGATAAGCATTTATTTTCATTTGCATTAACATTAAAGAAACATACTATAATACTGGAATTTAAATACCCTAATAGTTGTATTCAGCTACACACAAGATGCAAACATTACAAGCAGGTGGATTCATCTGTGCCAACCACATTGTGCTAGATTGTGCCACAGTTTGCAAGACTGTCACACCTAGGGAAAAATTGTCCAAGTGCAATCCTGCTTACTGGTAGCTACAGCGTTGTGCCTGATTGTTCTTTATGACTGAAGATTGTGATGCATGCCCTGGCTGAGTAAAATGAAACAAGTCTACACATAGGGATAAAGATCTCTATAGACAGAAGTACCCAGACCATCACCCTAAGCTAATCTAAAAATACTCAAGATATACTAAAGAGGTACCAAATGCAAGACTGTAAACTGGTGGCTGTCCCAATGGAGACAAGCCTTAACTTAGTCAATGAACAACCAAGTCATGAGGGCTTGATGCCATCCAAAATTCCCAACTTCCTTATAAATCTATGGCTGGCTTTTAGAAGTAGTTCATGCATGGAGCACATCCTGATATCTCATATTCAGAAGGAGTTGTCAGCCAGCTTAATCACAGCTATAGATTTGGTCATATAGCAGCAGTGGAGCAAATTTCTAAATACCTAAAAGGTACAGCTGATATATGCTTAAGGTATACCTATGAGAGCTCATAGCAGGATCCAGTGGGATACTCTCAAGCTGATTGAGGACAAAAATTTGAAAACAAGTGATCCATCATAGGATAAACCTTTTGCTACTGTAAAGGAGCAATTTCATAGAATTCAAGAAAGCATCCAATAACTGCACTTTCTACCACAGAAGTAGAGAATAAGGTAGCCTGTGAAGCAGCAAAAAAAGCAATATGACTAAGAGAGCTCTTGATGACTTGAGCTTATGCCAAAAAATTCCTATCACTTCACTTGAGGATAATTAGAGATGTGGCAAGTGTTATGATCTACCACTAGAATATTAGATTGGATCAGTTTTTAGTCAAATGACTTATTTGTATGCTCAACCTATTGGTATAACAGTGCAATCTATCAAATCAACAGCATTTGTCAGCAGATGAATCAGCAGATCATGATCTGACAGAGCCAGATATTGTAAGTACAATATAATTGAATCACAATGATGCAGTCAAATGAGTCATCAGCCACAGCCTACATTAGGATAAACAATTAGTCAGCTATTGATCAGCAAAAGTTTATGTGAGTAGCTGCTGGAACCTCAATAAAAATCAATTTGAGTTTTAGTGGATACAATATTAGCTAGACTCTCTGTTCCTCTACAACTATTGTATCAAGACTTGTAATTTTGGTAGCAGCAATGACTAGAAACTACCCACCTGAAGAAAGAAGCCTCTCCTAATATCAGAAAATCAAGAATGGAAGGATGCTATGTAGCAAATCCTGGCCTAGCAGCAACAGTTACTCCAGATCCTCTGCAAGCAGCAACATGGAATGACTACCATGGCTCAGAACCAGCAAAGACCTGTCCAGAGCTACTTTGGTGTGAAGGTCAACAGGTATCATGGTAGAGTCAATGAAACCTGGGAACTTGGCTCCTTCAGATTGAAGAAGCTGTTAACTCTAAAGGAATTTCCCCCTGGATTAAGTTTAATACTTTATTGATGGGTAGAAGGAAAGATCTTGCAAGGAAGTGAGCAATCAAAGATCTCAGACTATTGAAGAAGACATCAAGATTGTCATAGACTATAACTTAGCTATGTTTGGAGTTGGAAAGCCCAAAATGACTTACCAGAGAGGCTACAATCACTAGGACAGAAGACAATCAGAAGCAGTACCAATGGAAACAGATGCTATGCAGAGGAATTCAACCTTGGAAAAATATAAGAACAAAGGCCTTTGCTTTAATTGCCACCAGCAAGGACATATTGCAAAGTACTGCCCTCAGAGAAGAAGTGAGCACTGGTTGACAAGAGCCTTGAGCCACATTGAAGTCCTTAAGCATTGTAACATGGAAGATGAACTTGAAGAAAACTTATAACTGTCTTTGCATATGACAGAAGAATACTTCTACCAAATGACCTCAACCTCAGGGAAGCTATTATACATGAATGGAGCAGTCAATGGAATACATGCTAAGATCATGATTGGCTCTGGATCATCACCTGAGTGCATGTTAGAGCAATTTGCCTTACAAGCTGCAATCAACTTGGAAGCTACCACACCAACTTCAGATTCAACAGCTGATGAGAACTCTCCCATAATTAACTGCATTACTGAGCTAGTAAGAATGAAGATCAATGACTATGGAGGAGACCAACTGGAATATATATATGGGACCTGCAAGTTTGGCCTTGTACTTCAGAAAACTTGGCTTTTTTGTTGTAGTCTATTAAACATATGGAGAACCCATGCCAACCAAATCCAGAAGGACAACAGGATCTTTGGTCTATTACTTGCCAGACTAAAATGCAACTTGGTCAATTTCAGTGTGTGTGAAACAAGTGAGCATAGCAAGACACTGCTCTGTTGAGCACTTAGAAAAGGTACCCAGATGTTTCTCATGTCAGTATTGGAGAAATATTCCTCTACTCCAGACCCTAGAATGTCCAGACTCTTTTGGAGCAATATTCTGACATGCTTCCCAAAGTGCTTGTAAGTCTACAACTAGTTAGAGACATTGATTATGCCATTGGCACAGGAGATAGCCCTCCAGTGAGTAAGACACCTAATAGAATGTGTCCATTAGAGTAAGAATAGATGAAGAGATAACAAGATCTGTTATTAGAGCAAGGACATATCTGACCCAGCAAGTCAACAGGGGAGCACCAGTACTTTTTGTGAATGAGAAGTATGGAACACTTAGGATGTGCCTTGACTACAGAGCCCTTAACTCAGTTACTGTGACACACAAGTATCCCATATCTTGGACTGATCAGCTTTTGACACAACTCACTGGAGCTACCATATTCAGCAAAATTCACCTTGTATCAGGAAAAAACCAGATAAGGGTAATACCAGAAGTCATCCTTGTCTTGATCACCTGACATCACTGGTCTCCAATATTCAGGCTTAATCAAGCTGGTTAATAAATCCTTGTTCCTTCTAGAGAGTTCTACTACAATCTAGCAACTTCTGGAAAGCTCCAAGTCAGCATTATTTAATGGCACATTTAATGAAAGCTCCCCTTTGGAATTTAGGTAGCCAAATACTGTATACAAAGGACTTGTTCAAAAAATTGAGCTATTCTCTTTGAATTGGGTCAATTTGACATATATATGCAGTAGATTGTGCTGAAGCAGTCTTATACATCAAGGACATCCTTAGATGCTTCAAAGTAGAAAATTGCAAGCCTGCATAAACCCCCATGGACAATCACTTGAAATTGGCAAATCTCAGCCAGTTTTGGGTCAAAACAGTTCAAATATGGGCCAAAACATTCCCTATTAATCAATGATTTGTAGCTTGATGTCTTTGATGGTGTCTACATATCAAGATATTGCAGTGGGAGTTATAGTAGTCAGTGAAATTAAGCACAATTATTAATGTGGTCAAATTACAGCAGTTAAACAAGTCTTTAGATATCTGTAAGGTGCCATTACTATGGTTGAAGAGAACTGTGGACACTCTGTGATATCTTGCCAGTTCTTGCAAATTTCTGAGTATCTCAAAGGGCTCACTTGCCTTGAGACACCTCATGTTCAAAATGGATAATATTATAGGTATAGTGTGGAAGAGTAAATGCATTTCTGCCAGTCTAAAGTTTCTTTCAAACAGATTTCCTGTATCTTAAGTATCCCTATTTCTGATTAATTCCCAAAAATGGCAGATGGCATGGAGCTGGCTAGCTATGCTTCAAACATTTGAGGACTACTTGTCATTCACACTGTGGGAAGATGATGTTCTGATATTGGTGCTTAGATAATACCATAATATATGAGTTAAGGAGGAAGTCCTCTGGAAAGCACACATTTGGCAGCAATACAATGTTTATACTTTCTACACCTAGACCACTTCCTTGTTGATTGTCATATTACCTACTACTGTACTTTTAATTGGTGTGTTCCCTCCTGGTTGAGGAGTGCAGTGCTTTTACTTGATTGTGCAGGTTTGCTCCTAATGATGTTTTGGAACCAGCCTGAAGTGCCACATGCTTATGCTCTCCTTTACTTACCAAAGGCCCTGTGGTGGAGGGGCTGTTGGTGGGTCCTCATCAGTCAGATCACTAAGAGTAACTTACTGATGGTCAGGTATAAAAATATGTGCAGGTGCAATATGATATGTTGGCATTGCCCTTGGCTGAGTGCAATGTGCTTTGATACATGTATACTTATATATTTTCACTGTGATTTGTACTCTTCTGCTTAAGGCTGACCTTTGGATTCTTCAGGTTACTAACCTTTTGTTTGTGAGATAAGTTAAAACTGCTTCTGTAATGTGTCCTGGGTGTTTCCCCTTGGAGCCACTTAGCTCTAATAATATATTGCATAGAGCATTAGTTGTTTGCTGTCAAAACTTTATCAAAATCTTGTTGATTCCCCAAGTTGAACCTAAAACAGATGAGCCTGTGTTACAAGTCTTGGTATAAGAGTTGTAGAGGAATAGGGAGTTTAGCTAGTATTGCATTCACTAAAGCTTGAACTGATTTTTATTGAGGTTCCAGCAGCTCCTTATATATATTTTGCCAGATCAATTGCTGACAAATTGTATTTCCTAATGTAGGTTGTGGCTGATGACTTATTTGATTGCATCATCATCACCCAATAAGATCCAACTTAATATATCTATTTCTGTCTGATAAGGATCTGCTGATTCATTTGCTGACTAATGCTACTGATTTCATAGATAATACTGATATACTGATAACATAAACATATACTAATTGATTTGACTAAAAACTGATCTAACTTAAACATTCAAGCAGCAGATCATAACACCTGGTCTGTACTGCACAAGTTGCATGTAGAGCTGCTTGTGTATAACCTCCTCTTCAAGCACCCTTGCTCTCAGCCCATTCTTTATGTCAATACCTGTCTTGTTGAACATCTTCTTATATTCATTTTCAGGCATCTTGAGGTTGAGATTATACTACAGCTTTCTGCTTATATACTTCCATTCTTGTTGACTTGCTGAAATATCTGGTTTTGCCAAATTAAAAATTAGTACCTGAATACCAGCCTGAGGGCTCAACATAGAAACTTGGGCCATGCTAAAGTTGATTGGTGGACACTCAAACAGATCTACAATGTGTTTTTTGGTCAGCACTTTACTTGTGAGCTGGAGGATGGGATTGTCTGAGTTCTCCATGTTATAAAGGTCTGAAATTCAATATATAAGTACACCTAATTAGTCACTTATATCATCACCTACAAATCTTGCAGAATATTGACTAAATCCCTTGTGAGTATTTACTTGGAATACTCTCACTACAATATCAGGTATTGGGAACATGGAAATTTGATAGTGTGTCCAAAGAGCCCCAAGCTTGGCACACATGTTCTTGGGATCTTTGTAAGCCAATATGCTTATTCCATGGATTGGTTATGCAAAGACCTTGTGGATTCATAAATTCTACTTTTATATAAAATTTTTCATCTAGTGAAGATCATATTATCTTCTTGTTCTCCCAATCACTTCCCAAATCTCCAAGAATTTTCTAATAGGCTATGAACCCCAAGCTGTGCTTTCTGCAATGACTACTACTGCTATTACTGCAGTCATTCACTCTGCTGCAAAGTTGGATGGATCAAACCACCAAGTGTGGGAGGTGAAGATGAAAATGCCACAAGAAAGAGGCCTTTGGGATATTTTCATGGGAAAAGAATGTAACATCTAAAGATAGACTCTTCAAATCTTCCCTGATTGTGACCACAATCAAAGACTCTTAGATGTGATAAACTGACCCTGGAGCATCTCCACATTTTATACACATAACAAGCTATTTACATTATAACAAGAAATTCCAGTTGAGATGATTATTATGGGTGACAATAGAATGCTTGATGCAGTGGGAGAAAGAACTATTCAAGTAAACCTCAGAAGCAGTCAAGGAAGCCGCACACTTACTTTAAAGGAAGTACTCTACCTACTAATATAGCCAAAAACACATTATCTGTTACCCTATTAAAAATGATTTGTTCCTGCATGTGGATACAATTTGGATCAGTCATCAGTCTGCTCCTATGAGTCCATCATAACTCCAGCAGCATCAGATTATCAACCCTCTAAACAACCCTACGATGGGAATGTAAAAGTGTTTTGCTGATCCTACTTCCAACATAAAGCTAAGTACTCCAATGTGTTTTAGTGGTTTTTTGACAAGAACTTCATGGTATTTTAGCAGTCTTTATATGTTCAACTCTTAATTGCGCAGACCCAAGCAGCCAATCTAATGAGTTGCTTTATATAGCAAGAAACTTGAGAGTGTTCTGACAGCCTTATTGCAAACCTCTGTGGGCAATGATACAGCAGTACAGTAGCCTACAGATAGTCATTATACTGCCACTGTACCAATATACCAAGTGGTATTTCCTTTCTCTACCTCCCATTGCAACATTCCTGCAACAACTGTAAAATCACCCCTCTTTATTTGCTTACCCACTATGACCTTAGGTATATCACATATAGCTTGAGTCAAAAAAACAATAGCATCCTGCTTACTAATCACTACAAAAGTGCACATCCACTGCAATTGACACACTTCTATCACTTTAACTTTATAGCTTTATTGAGTGATGCTGCAAAGTTGTCATATACTTTCTATTACTAGCATAGTATATTCCAGCTTTTCCTGGTAGTTCTCCTTGTGCCAACTCTTCACATTCAAGAAAGACTTTCAGGTAATATTTCTAAGAGATTAGAATATGCTATCACCTGCAACTTGATTTGTCTTCCTATCTCCACCCATATCTGCTCCATAGGAAACCCCTAATGGTGAGGCAAGAATTAATATTCTCCACATACCAGGCAGGATGCAGTAGAGAATGGATACAGTAGCTGCAGGGCTCTACATGCTCAGCTTTATGCTTGTAGTATAGCCACTCAAATCCTGCTACAAGCTCCTTGCATAAAAGCCACATGTGTCAAGTTGGCATTGGTGATCCATTTCTGAATGAATATTGCTATAGTGAAAACATATGTTTCCCAATGCTTCCAATCTACACTGGGTAGAAGTTACTTCAGAAGACCACCTGAATATGTACATATCCAGCTCATCTAGTCTTGCATTTATATTGTTGCATATGTGTATTACTATTTACTGGAGCCCATACAAAGTACTTTGGGCAGCAGAGACTCTGTAATAAGCTGATAATAATATGCAATCTGCTATGTTGGCCATTTGATAACATATGGCTGGAAAGCATGCAAAATTCATCTTGCAATGGATACAGGAAGCTATTCAGGTTGTACAGTGATTGAGGTCCAGACACCAATGAGACTACCACCCAATTTCTGCTCTGGTGATGCAAGCTAGGCAGCAGATTCAGGTAACTGAGAATCATTGGTATGCAGGATTAAATGGTAGAGTACTTGTTCAGTGAGAATTCACTAAGTGCCAAGGCAAACATATGGTCATACATACCTTCAAAGTAGCACTCACTTCTTAGCTGTTTGTAATGTTTGCCATTAAATATATTGGTGATGTCTGTGCATGACTAATACTGGGTGCAGTACTTTATGTTACAAGTCTTGATATAAGGGTTGTGGAGGGATAGGGAGTTTATCTTGTATTGTATTGACTAAAACTTGAACTGATTTCTATTGAGGTTCCAGCAGCTCCTTACAAATATTTTGCCAGATCAACTACTGACCAGTTGTATTTCCTAATGTAGATTATGGCTGATGAATTATTTGATTGCATCACAATTACCCAATTGGATCCTACTAAATAAATCTATTTCTGTCTAATAGGATCTGCTGATTCATCTGCTGACTAATACAACTGATTTGATAGATGACACTGATATACTGTTAGGCTAAGCATAAGACTAATTGATTTGACCAAAAACTCATCCAACTTAAACATTCAAGTGGTATATCATAACATTCTCCCCTACTAAAGCTGAAAGAGTTCTCCTGAATCTCTGTTCTTGCAATCCAAATATCTTGATGGCTCTGTTTTGTCAGCAAGTCTTGCAAGCATGAGTCTGTCTCTATGAAGTAAATCTTCCCAAATACACCCTTGTTTGACCACTGGTCAGTAGGTTGCAAATGGACATTCTCTGATGAACTTGAAAGGTCCTGTCTATTGTATCTAAAACTTCTTCTAAGCATTGTTTCTCAGCAGTACAAAGTTGCCAATTGTCAGTGCTTCTGGTAAAATAGTCTTATCAAATCGCTGCTTCATCTTTTCTGCACCTTGAGATACCTTGGCCTGCACCTCATGATGTCTTTGTTCCAGCTTGTGGTGTCCACATGGCTGACTAAGTTCAACTTCAAGGCTGTCTGTAAGCTTTGGCTGTGTTAGATCTCCTGGAATCCTTGGTTTATGTCCGTACACTAAGTAAAATGGCAATTGTTAGGAGGTGTTTTGTACTCTAACTTGGCATGCAAAAAGAGCTTGGTCTATGTATTCATCCCATCTGCTGACAGCTCCATTTGCACACTTGGTCAGCATTTTTGGAAATAACCCATTAAACCGCTCAGTGACTCCATTAGTTCTAGGGTGATATTCCAAGGACTCCAAGTGTTTGATCTGCTGCATTTCCAGGTATGCTTCCAATTTCTTTGCCATAATACTTACTCCTCTATTAGATGCAAGTTCTACAGACATCCATGCTACATAAGAATCTCTTGGTAGATGAAACTTGCAACTTCTTGTTCATAGGCTACAGGTACAGCTTTAGCCACAGGCTCTTTGGCAGCATGGTCAACAGCAACTAGGATCCAATGGTTGCATTTCCTAGTGATTAGTGGTCTTCCAATAAGGTCAATTCCCATCTATCAAATGGTCTTGAAGGGTCCAGCGGACAGAGTTCAGCAATTTTCTTTGGTTGGTCTTGGCTAATTTGGCAATTTGGGTATGGTTTCACTAGCTTCTCAATATGTTGTCTTATTCTAGGCCACCATGCTCTGACTTTCACAAGGCTATAGGTTCCTTCAAATTAATGATGTTCATATCTACTGTGTAGCTTATATATTAAATCCAGGCAGGCAATAGGGCTTCCATCAGCAATTTGGTAGAGTGTTGCATTCTGTACAACAAATTTGCTGTCTTCATCCCGGATTATCTTCTTAATATCTTCATCCACCTCATTAGGAATGGCTTGGTCCTCCAAGTACTTTAGTAATAGGCTAGGCCAGTCTGATTCATGCACCAAGTTGAGTTGTGCAACTTGATCAAGTCTTCATAAGGCATCAGAAACTCTGTTGTATTTCCCAGGGCAGTTGATAATCACCAAGTCAAATTGCTGAAGGCATTCACTAAATCTTGTCATTCTTCATCCAATTTGTTAGGAATGGCTTGGCCCTCCAAGTACTTTGGTGATAAGATAGGCCAATCTGATTCATACACCAAGTTGAGTTGTGCAACTTGATCAAGTCTTCATAAGGCATCAGAAACTCTGTTGTTTTTCCCACAGCAGTTGATAATCACCCAGTCAAATTGCTGAAGGCATTCACTAAATCTTGTCATTCTTCTGGATAGTACCTTGTGAGGATATATATACTTGAGTGGTGCATGATCAGTCTTCACAGTGCACTTGACTCCTTCAATATAGCATCCCCAGGTCTTCAAGCAGTGTACCATGGCAATCATCTCTTTCTCATGCACTGGATAGTTTTATTCTGCTGAGTTCAATTTCTTGGACTTAAAAGCAAGTGAGTAGTCCTTTCCCTCATGTTCTTGGCTCAGTACTCCACCAATTGTATAGTCTGTAGCATCTGTGCACAGAGTAAACTCTTTTCTGAAGTCTGGGATTCTGAAGCTTGGCATCTTAGCAAGTTCATATGTTACAAGTCTTGGTATAAGAGTTGTAGAGGAATAGGGAGTTTAGCTAGTATTGTATTCACTAAAACTTGAACTGAGCTTTATTGAGGTTCCAGCAGCTCCTTATATACATTTTGTCAGATCAATTGCTGACTAATTGTATTTC
Source organism: Basidiobolus meristosporus CBS 931.73 (assembly GCA_002104905.1). Taxonomy (NCBI): domain Eukaryota; kingdom Fungi; phylum Basidiobolomycota; class Basidiobolomycetes; order Basidiobolales; family Basidiobolaceae; genus Basidiobolus; species Basidiobolus meristosporus. The sequence continues at coordinate 17,758 of MCFE01000298.1, read as the reverse complement.
CTAATGTAGGTTGTGGCTGATGACTTATTTGATTGCATCATCATCAGTCAATAAGATCCTACTTGATATATCTATTTCTGTCTGATAAGGATCTGCTGATTCATTTGCTGACTAATGCTACTGATTTCATAGATAATACTGATATACTGATAACATAAACATATACAAATTGATTTGACTAAAAACTGATCTACCTTAAACATTCAAGCAGCAGATCATAACACATACTTGAGTATCTGAAAGACAGTCTCACAGGCTATGTCCCACTTCAAGGAGTTGTCTTGCTTGCAAATATTGGTTAAAGGGGCTGCAATATTTGCAAAGGACTTGACCAGGCACCAGTAATAGGAAACCATCCCAAAGAATTATCTGAGTCTTATATGCTATGGGGCTGCTTCAGATTCTTGATGACTTCAACCTTCTTGGGGTCTAAGGTCACTCCAGGGTAAATAACTAGACTTGCTCTGTTTGATAGTGTCACATTGAGCCATGAGTGCAAAATGATGTCATAGTGGGCCAGGGAGGCCAATTGAACCTATACTTGACCACAGAGAGTGAAGCATAGCTCTGCATCCTCATGAAAAGCAGCCCCTGTGTTTCACCCATTGTGTTGGAGGAAATCCATTTTTGACCTTTTTTTTAGATCAATGTTGTGCAGGATGTCTAAGAGCACATAAGGATTGAAGACATGCATATGGTACTCAATATCCAGGGCACTTTGAATCTAGCTCCTGTGGCTTGTAACATGTCACAAGAATGCATGGCACTATCTTGGTCCACTGGTACTATCTGGCACTATACATGCTTTGTATAGGTCTTACTTTAGGGCTAATAATTAAATATAGTGCCAGATAGTACTGGTGGACCAAGATAATGCCATGCATTTTTGTCACGTGTTACAAGCTATAGTAGCTAGATTCAGAGTGCCATGGGTATTGAGTACCAGATGCATGTCTTGAGTCCCTCTGTGCTCTTCCACATCCTGCACGATATTGATCCAAAAAAAGGTCAAAAAATGGATTTTCTCCAACACAATGAGTGAAACACAGTGGCTGCTTTGCATGAAGATGCAGAGCTATGTTTCAACCTCTGTGGCCAAGTATAGACTCATTTGGCCTTGCTAGTACACTATGGCATCATTTGGCACTCATGGCTCAATGTGGCACTATCCAATGGAACAAGTCTACTATATGTCCCAGGTATTCTGCAATTTCCTCCAAGAACTCACACTTTGCTAGCTTGCAACACAGATTATTCTCTTTTAGCTTCCTTAAGACCTTTTCAATGTGCATCAAGTGTTCCTCTTCTGTCTTGCTGTATATTAATATGTTGTCTTGGTGAATTACCACAAACTTGTCTAAGTACTCCTGGAAGTCTGACTGCACCAAGGTCATGAATGTTGCAGGGCATTTGTAAGGCCAGAACTCATGACTAAGTACTAGTAATGTCCAGATCTGATCCTGAATGCTGTCTTAGGGATGAACTCTGGTTTCACCCTAATCTGGTTGTATCCAGATATGGGGACAATCTTGCTGAATATAGTGGCTCTGTTGAGTTGGTCCAAAAGCTCATCAATCCAAGGTATGGGGTACTTATTGTTCACAGTAATTGAGTTGAGGGCTTGGTAGTCAATGCACATCCTGAGTGCTCCATCCTTCTTTTTCACATAACAAACCGGTGCTCCCTAAGGTGACTTTCTGGGTCTAATATATCCCTGCTTCAATAACTGATCAATTTGTCCCTTTATCTCTTCCAACTCCTGTGGACTCATTTTGTAAGGTGTCTTACTTGCAGGAGGGTTATCTCTTGTGTCAATGAAATGATCCATGTCTTGGACTGGTGGTAGGCTTGGAGTTTGTCTGAAAACATGTCTGAAAATTCCTTCAGAAGAGTGTGGGCCCTCTGGGGTGCTGGAGTAGAGGAAGCCTCCTCTAATACTACCATGAGGTACATATGGGTATCTTTTCTAGGTGCTCTACAGAGCTGTGTCTTGCTAAGCTCACTTGTTTCACACATACTGGAAATGACCAGGTTGAGATCCAGTCTGCCAGGTAATAGCTCATAGGTCTTGTTGTCCTTCCAGATCTGAGTAGCATGGGTTGTCCAGTTGATTGATGGATTACAACAAAATAGCCAGGTTTTTCCAAGTACAAGGTCAAACCTGCAGTTTCCAAATATTTAGGACTGTAAGTCTTCTTCATAGTTGTTGATCATCAATCTTACTGGCTGAGTAACATGGTTGATTATGTGAGAGTTCCCATCAGCTGCTCAGACTGAAGTTGATATGGTGGGTTCCAAGTTCATTCCAGCTTTGATGGCAAATTGCTCTGACATGCTCTCTTGTGATGTGCCTGAGTCAATCATGATCTTGGCAGGTACTCCTTTAATTACACCATTCAAGTATAATAGCTATTCAGCATTTGAGATTATTTAGGATAGGTGTTCTTCTATCATGTGGAAGGTGAGTTCTGAGTCTTCTTTGATTTCATCCTCCATGTTACTGTGCTCAAGGGCTTCTATATGATTGAAGGTTCTTGTTGACTGCTCTCCATTTCTTCTCTGAGGGCAGTACTTTTCAATATGTCCCTGCTGGTGGCAATTAAAGCAAAGTTCTTTTGGCTAACATTCTTCTGAGGTGGAATTCTTCTTCATAGCATCTATTTCCATTGGCGCTATGTGTGATTGTCTTCTTTCATAGTGACTATAGTCTCTCTGATTAGTTGTAGTGGGCTTCCTAACTCGAAATATAGCTGTCATAATTGATGGTAATCTTGGAGGCTTCTTCAATAGTCAGAGGTCTCTGATAAATCACTTCCTTGCAAGTTCTATATTTCAACCAATCAATAAAGTTTTCAGCTTGATCCATGGGGTCCATACTTTGGATTTGTCTAAGTAGACATCTATATTTGTTGATGTACTCTTGAACCACTTCATTCTGTCTGAGTGTCTTCAACATCCTTCTTAGTAGTGTTTGCTGGTGTGGGGGCTCAGAACTATCCTGAATATCTGACACAAGCTCATCCCAGGTAGAGATTGTGGCACATCCCATCATAGTGGCTGACCTGATCTTGCTGTGGTAACACTGTATGGTTGTATCTGCTAAGTAAGAAGCTGCATAATGCAACATGCTTTCTGGAGCATTTATCTTAGCCTCAAAAGCCTCTTCAATCTGGAAGAGCCAGGTTTTCAGGTTTTCATTGACTATACTATGGTACTGGTTGACCTTCACACTCAAGTTGCTTTTGACAGGGCTTTGCTGGCTCTGGGCTATGGCTGTCATACCCTCTTGCTGATGACTAAGGATCTGGAGTAACTATTGCTGTTGGGCCAGTATTTGCCGCATATCATTCTTCCACTCTTGATTTTCTGACATCTTGAGGGTGGCTTCTTCTTTCTTCAGTAGGGAGGTTTCTGATTATTGCTGCTACCAAAGTTACAAGTCTTAATATCAGAATATTAGAGGGATAGGGAGTTTAGCTAGTATTGTATTCAATAAAGCTTGAAATGATTTCTACTGAGGTTCCAGCATCTCCTTATAAACATATCGCCAGATTAATTGCTGACTAATTGTATTTCCTAATGTAAGTTGTAGCTGATGACTAATTTAATTGTATCATTGTTACCCAACTAGATCCTACTTAATACAGCTATTTCTGTCTGATAAGGATCTGCTGATTCCTCTGCTGACAAATACCACTGACTTGATAGATGACACTGATACACTGACAGGCTAAGCAAATGACTAATTGATATGACTAAAAACTGATGTAACTCAAACATTCAAGTGGTAGATCATAACATTTATAGCTTCATAACATTTGTTGGGCTGCATGGATTCCCTAGATGTGGTGCTACTAGAATATATCTAGAGTGCAAATAATGTTTTTGTTGAGTGGTGGTGGATTCCTGACAAGTTGGACACCGTGCAATGATGGCATTTTCTGATGTAAATGCAATGCAACAGTTAACACATGCTGGTATCAGGAGGGTCTCTAGGTTATATGTTAGCAGCTGCATGATGTTTTCCATTTGTACCATGGAGATGGTAAGTTGCATCCCCAAATGATTTTGGCAAGATGTGGTAGTAAGACCTCCAAGCTGCATCCCTGATATTGGTGGAAACATGTCACTTCTCTAGCCACAACATTGAATCATTTAACAATAGATGGATTACTGGGCAAACTTGGTGCCATAAGGTATCCTTGGCATTTTTTCCAAAGGTGTTGTGTCATTGCATATTGGGATTCTGTTGGGCCCATACAGGACACTGTTGTTAGGGGAGATAGGGTCACAATGCATCAGTGAGCCTTCATCTTCAGAACTATCACTCTGTGTGCCATATTCAAAAGGCTGAGGTGAGCCAAAAGGTGTCACAAACTCACCTGACTCAGCTTGTGCAAGCTGATAAGTATGGCTAGGTGCCATTATAGAGGTATCAATGGCTGCTAAGATATTGGGGGCATAGCAATGACTGATAAATGTTCAAACAAGATCTGTGTGGCAAAACACTAGCAATGATCCTTGTAATACTTTCTAAGCCCTCTGCATGCCAAGGTTAGTTTCTACTGGGGTAGCTACCAATTTAGAGCCTTCCATTTGGTACTTCTTAAGTATATCTTGAGTATACTTGGATTGGATTAATGTAATAGTCTGGAAACTGCTGTCTATGGAGAACTTTGTCCCCAAGCAATAACTGTATTTGCTAGGCCAACTATCTTGAAGTCCTTTGATAGACTGATTCAGTGTCTTTTAATGCTTTTAGGTCGCTGGTGGCTATAAAAACATCATTCACATAAAGAGCTAATAGAGCTGGACTTGCTCTATCTGACCTGTGGTGGATACTATATTGGCAGTACTCCTTTGGAAAATCAAAGCTTGCTAATTAAATTCTATCTAGCAATTACAGTACCTTGGTAATTGTTTGAGACCATATGAAGATTTTTTAAGCTTGCAGAACAAATGAAGGCTATCCTGATCCCTAAATCCATCAGGCTGATTCATGTACATGCCCTCATGCAGTTGTCCATCCAAAAACAAAGTTTTTACATCCACTTGATGAATGAAGAACTTGTATTTGGCTGCAATAGGCAATATTAATTGGATGGAAATAAACCTGGCTACCAGTGCAAAAGTCTCAGTATAGCCCAGTCCTTTTGTTTGATATTATTTTTTGGCCATAAGTCTTGCCTTGCATCTTTCATTTTTACCATCAGCCTTGTATTCTGTCTTCAAGAGCTGTCTGCACCTAATTTATTTTTGGTTGATTGGTAATACAACCAAGTCCCTAGTTTGATTTCCATTAGGGCACAGAGGGTACTGCATTTACTACATTCTCAAATGCCTGAGCATAATGGTCAGCTTGTGGCTCTGCAGAGGTTCTCAATTGCCTACTTGACAGAGAGCCTGATGATTCCGCATTATTACCTTCAATGGGCACACTGTCCACAGGGCCTTTTTTGGATGTAGCCCCACTTGTTGCACTGAATGTCAAAGCAAGCTGTTGTCCAACCGTTCTTCTGTTGCCATCAGCAGTGGGGTTTGGTTGAGAACCAGACAACTTTGTTTTATTTTTTGGCAGCATATATATGGAAGTGAGTCAAACAAAAGGGGAAATAGTGTGACATATACATGTGTATGTGGTGCCCCAACTTTATTTATAATGCTTACTATGGCAGGTCATTATTGAATTTTACATTCATGTAGGTGCAATGTCTCAAATACAAGACTGTCTTAAGTTCACATGAGCATTGACCAAAAAGTGATATAATAGCATTACATTGTTGAAGGTCAAACTGTTTGCCCCATGGACAAGACTACTTTGTCTCAACACTGTAAGAGAAGAGAAAAAAGACCATGTGGCTATTGTGGCAAGCCTCTCAGCCATGAAGCATGCAGACAGCATAGGAAGTATTACAAGGATCACGGCCAGTGTTTTGCCACCCAAGTCATTTTTGACCATTCATTGGTCACTACTGTACCAACATTATCTTGCCAGCCAGCTGATACTTCTATATTGGCACCTGGCTGTCTTTGTCACCTTGCGCAAACCAAGTCAGGTGAGTTTGTGAAGCCTTTAGGCTCACCTCAGCCTTCTGAATATGGCACACAGAGTGATAGTTCTGACAAAGAAGGTTCACTGATGGATTCTGAGCCTATCTCCCCTAACAACAGTACTACATATGAGCCTGGTCAAATCCCTATATGCAATGAGACAACACCCATTGAAACAAATGCCAAGGATACTTTATGGAGCCAAGTGAGCCCAGTAATCCATCTACTGGTAAATGATGTAATGTTGTGACTAGAGAAGTGGCATGTTTCCACTAATATCAGTAATGGGGGCTTTGAGGATTTATCACTACTTCTTGCCAAAATCATACCAGGATGCAACTTACCATGTACATGGTACAAATGAACAACTGTCATGTGGCTGGCAACATATGATCCAGAGACTGTCCTGATTCCAGCATGTGTTAACAGTTGCATGGCATTCACATCCAAAAATGCTACCATTGCAACATGTCCAATTTGTCAGGAATTCACCACCATTGAGGGAAAACATTGCTTGCACTCCAGATATATTCCAGTCATACCCCATCTGAGGAAGCTGATGCAGTCCAACAAATATTGCAAAGCTATACAGTACCGCACTCAGTATCAATCAAGTGCAAACATATCCCATATACTTGATGGCAAACATTACAAACAGCAAAGAAGCAAGGGCTACTTTGAAAGTATGTATGACCATACCTTTGCTTTAGCACTTGATGGATTCTCATTAAACAAGTACTCTACCAGCAAATCCTGCTGGCCACTGATTCTCTTCAATCCAAATCTGCCAACCATCTTACAGTATCAGAGCAATAATCTGATGGTAGTTTCACTGGTATCTAGGCCTAAATCACCATCCAACCTGGATAGCTACCTGTATCCATTGCTGAATGAATTTTGTATGCTTTCCAGCGGGATAATGGTACATTGTTGTCATGTAAAAGCGCATATATTATCTGCATTGGAGATACCCCAGCAATTGGCAAGATAGCAGGTTTTTCCGGGCACAATGGATGGTATTGCTGTTGAATGTGTGAGATACAGGGGATTTACTCCATAACTCACACATATTGTTATTACCCAAATACCAGCACTAAGAACATCATCTTTCCACAGAGAGAACGTACAGAAGTAAGCATGCAATTGCAGCAAAGTTGGCAAGCTATAAGCCATCAGCCAGAATATGGAATCAATTGGAAACCAGAGATACTTAAGATAGAGGGTATCTGTTTGAGCAAAAGCTTTCCACTGGGAGCAATGCATTTACTTTTCAACAATATCCCTATACTGATGATCAAGTTGTACATGGGGAATTTCAAGCTAAATGAGCCCTTCAAGATACCGGAGAAATTTGAAAAAATTGGCAAGATATTACAGAGTATCCACTACCCTAAGTACTTCTCACGGGCTCCAATTAATATTCATATGCATATGCAACAATACAAATGCAAAGACTGGATGAACTGGATATGTATTTATTCAAGTGGTGTTCTGAAGCCATTCCTACCAAGAGTACATTGGAAGCATTGGGAGTCATATGTGGACATTGTAGGAATATCTATCCAGAAGTGGATCACCAATGCCAACTTGAGGCATCTACAGCTATTGTATGAGGAGTTTGTGATGGGATTTGAGCAGCTATACTACAAACATAAAGCTGAATGTGTAGATCACTGCTGCTACTGTATCCATTCTCTACTCCATCTTGCACAGTGTGTGGAGAATGTTGGGCCTTGCTTCACCTTTTGGGAGTTTCCTATGGAGCGGATGTGTGGGGAGATGGGAAGTAAAGTCAAGTTGCAGGTACTACCATATCCTGATCTCATCAAGAATATTACCTTCAAGTCTGTCATGGATGTGATGAGTTGGCACATGGAGGACAGCCAGAAAGAGTTGGAAAATACTGAGGACAAATGTGCACATGGAGACACCTATGCCTATGGCATTAAGAAGCTAAGCAGCCCCAATGTGTGGGTAATCAGTTGAGTAATGCAAAGTTGGGTTGGGTGCAACAAGCAGCTAATTTTTATCAGGAAAACTCCACTAAGATATGCCGGATTTCTTGTGGTTGCAAGCCAACTTCTACACCATTCAGTATGGAATTTACACATACAAGGTTGTAGGCAAATTAAGTAGCTAATTCATTGGCTCTTGAGCCAATTAGGATCTGAGCACATTAGGATAACTTTCAACCAATCAACCAGTGTGATTCCATCATGTCCAAATAATACCAATCAAAATTGGAAATATCAGTGCAGTTATTGTGGGTAACAAACTCATTTCTTATATATCAAAGAAACAAAAGCAAATTGTAGATACTACATACCATGATTATGGTATCCAATTGATCATGTGGCATAAGGATTACTGATTGGTGCAATTATCTTTGCCAACCTCATTGTGTAAGATGGTGCCATAATGTTTGAGATTGTGTCACATAGTGCAAAATTGTTCAGCAACAATCTTGCCCACAGGTAGCTGCAACTTCAAGCCCAATTGTTTGTCACTATGGTGGACTGCACTGCATGCCCTGGCACAATCCAATGGAGCAAGTCAAATAAAGAGGTGTAATTCCTCAGTGGAACTTATGTGTAGCATAAGGGGAGGTGGAAAAATGAGATATTTGTGGTAAATTGGTATGGTAGCATTATCCAGGACTAGCCATAGGCTGATAAACCACTGTGATACTGCCAGCCAAGATTTGCATAACAGCCACCAAATTACAGGCAACTTTCTTACTACATAAGGCAACTACCCATATTTGCTAGTTAGGTCTGATCAAAGAAATGTAGACCATACTAGGACCATTTCTATACCATGCAAATCCCACAAAAGAACTGTCAATACACTTGCAAACTTATTACTATATTTTGAAGTAAAGACCACAAAAAACTGCCACAATCCTGCCATAATATTTTGAGAAGGGTCAAGAATTCTAAGCTGCTGGCATTATGACAGCCTCATTATGAGATCCTGATAGCTAATCTGGATCAGATCCACCTGTGGGAACAAATTATTTCTCATAGGGTGAGTTAAGGCTACTGATGGTTAGCACTGCTGGCTCAAGCAGGAACAGGGAGTTCTAGGAGATGCTGGAGTCAAGCACCTTCATCTAGAAAGGGCTTAACCTTGCTTCTGATCCCTGTTGTAGCATTCACTTTGAGTAAAGAGGTAACCTCACCACCAAGAATCCATTTCTTGTCATTTGCATTCCTATATGAAAAGAAGTCACCTATCAACTGCTAAATACCACCAGATATCTCTTAGTTGTTACAGCGCCTATGAAAAAGCATGTGCCAATGACCAGCACAATGCCAGCATAGTACCAGCAGCAGCACTTGCCTTGGAGTTTCAATTCTCAGCATCAGAGGTTCAGGCCTTCTTGACAACAAATAGACTTACATCCTAGAAAGTGTTGTGCCTGCGCAATCCTCTTGCAAAATATGGCAACAGCCAGCTTGTTGACTCCAGAGATATATACACTAGAAATTCTGACAAAAAATACTGACAGATATATATATATATGAAATCCGAGTTCGATACTTTTCATAGGGACTACTGATGTCAGGTATCTTTTAGATATGGACGGTAAGGGCAGACAAACTTCGAGGTCCAGGGGCCATCTGTATACCAGCGACCCCTCCCCATCTGATAGCCTTCATCATGGATCCACAGGCTTAGCTTCTACCTTCCCGATACACCATCCAATGGAGGTTATTGACCCAAGCCACCTTGAAGATAGTCAAGCCAACCAAAAACGAGGTCATGTTATGAGGAAAGGAAAGGGATAGAGAGCGGGTACATCAAAGGATAGGTAGGAGATGGCGGCGAGGTTGGTATCCTCCTTGGCACTACCGAACAAACGAACAGGACATACGCATGTTCTAGGCAGTGGGGAGAGGGGTGAGAGCAAGGAGACCGATCCACACCGGTCTCTCCGTCGAGAAGACCTGGCTTGACTTCGATGAGCAAAGGATCTCACTCGAATGGACGAATGGGACGAGAGCTACTTGCAGATTACCTAATCCGGACAATCTATTGGTGAGGTACACCGCCTAGACAACTGAGGTGATGGGGGGGCGGAATCGTCCAGGTCAAGCACCTCCACGTGGGGACTCGAGCTATCATATGGGTGAGTAGGATTTGTGGAAGAGCGGACGAGCGGACACCATCAAGCCACCTGAGTAGCCTTACGGTGACACTGGTGAGGTGGTACAGGAAGGAAATGGAAGGGAGGGTATGGGAAGCGAAGAGAAGGCGGAGGCGGAAACGGAAACGGAAGGTCAGCTAGACTCTCCACGAAACATGGATGTTCGATTCGAGAGGAATCCTACCGCCCGAATGGTATGGGATCATCTTAACCGGCTCCCTCTCCGGATCCCCGTCCATGAAAACACCTACCTCCCGGATTGCACGGGACTGGGTAGAATCCTGATGGAAGGAACGGCCTCCAGCTCACCAAGTGCGATGATATCACCGGGACTTAGGTAGGGTAGAACCATCTCCCAACTTGGAATGAATGGGATGGGATCCATCAGTAACACACAATGAATCTCGACCTTTCTGGAAAGGCAAAGGGGGTGGGTGACCCTCTAAAGGAGGGGGCGGTGACCTCGGCTGACCAAGCATTTGTACGGGTGGGCTGGGAGGGGCCCAGAGTAACCGTGAGGTCGACCCTTCGATCACTGCATTCCTGATGTGGGAAGGGGAGTAGGCCGGGTATTCGTCGGTATGGGATCCGCTGGAATCCCAGGGATTCCCCAGTGTCGGCCTGGCCTGCCACAGGCTATGGGTATCCAGCCTGCAGAATACCCACTTTCACTCACTCACCCATCCGCACTTTTTCTCTCTCTGCCAGCTCAGCCGTGGCCCTCCCCCAAATGCTGACCACCACCTCCCCCACCAACCAGCACTAATCATCCCATGTAACCATAACAACCACGGATCTGCCATGGTATCGCGATCCACCTCGAGTAGGGAGGGGAATCGTTCGCCCATACTTCCCAATAGGGGAACACCAACCAACCGCCCAAGACCATTGGCTAGGGCGAGGTTGATGGTCGGGTCCCCGCCAATGGGGAGAAGAAGCGGATTCCCACCATGTCCAAATGTCCAAATCTACCAGATCCGGTCGCCGGCCAGCCGGTTGACTGGAAATCATCAGGCATGAACCGGTAAAACGGTTAGGGAGTGGGCGCGGTTGACTCACACCTCCCTTCGCCAATCTCTTCCCTCCACCTCACTTCTCGTTCTCCTCCTCCTCCTCCTCCTCCCCTTCCCCCACTGCACAGAATCCCTCCCCGGTCATTCGTACATCCCTTGCGGAGCCGTTCCCCTTACCTCCAACCACATCGGCCCTAATGCCGGCCATGGAAAAGAGCTACCGAACGATGGTTCGCCGCCCCCATTCCCGACCCTTTAAGAGCACCTAGATCGAGGCGATTTCAGACGTGTTGATCCGACCGTTCACCGTTGTCCATTGTGAATAAGGGATTTGTCCCTAGGATAGCGTTGTCCTGGCCGGAGCTGTTGAGGAGCCGGGGACGGATGTGGCGCTCGAGAGATGTGCGGCAGGTCGACTGGAGCCGGGCCCTGGACTGGGACCGAGGTTAACGACCAGGCATCCCCGTCATATATATATATATCAACCTGTACATGTCAGTTTTCAGGTAAGAATTTACTTGATTATCAAGAGATGTTGACTCGGTTCTATCGGTGACCTGAGGTGGGGAGGAGGAGGAGAGGGGAAGGGTGATACAGAGAGGTCAAGGTGGACGGCACTCCGCTGCCTACCGAGGAGTGAAGTGTTTGGGGAGGCGCGGTTGGAGGGGATGATCATGCTATGTGGGCGGGTGTGGGAGAAGACTGGGGTTTTGGGCGGATATGGGAGGGTGGGTGAGGACTATGGATGCTCATAGAGTGGCGGTGTATGCGTTCACCGACACAAATTCGCACGAGTCGTTTTCGATGGATATGGCGTAGACACCTTGCCCCCCGAGGTCACGCGCGCGAGGCTTGGAACCAGTGGACACTTGTTCTATGGAGGAATGCTCTAACGGTAGCAAACGGGGTGTCCCTGGGGCAGAGGAATGAGGGCTACAGGCGACGATTTCTGCGGTGTCCAAGGCTGGGGAGAAGGAATGGGAACCTGGGATGGGATTAGGAATAGGTTGGGGGATGGGCCAGGGCGAGGGTGAGGGTGAGGGTGAGGTTGCGAAGGAAACCGGCTTGTAAGAATCCTGGAAAAATGCGACTTCCCTAGGAACCATCCGGCCAGATATTGTGGAGCCCATGAGATGGTTGGGGTCGGAAGGGAAGTGCCCAGCGAAGGTATCCTTCGGTCGTACCGGTCGGGGTTGGTCCGACAGCGGGGTCAACAGACCCCTACAATGCCGCTTGGCGGGATGGCAACCAGGGTCAGGGTCAGAGTCAGGTAGACCATATACGACCTGACCGCCGCCAAACCCGCCGGGGCCGAGAGTTTTCACCGACGGGGATGCGCGGGGAGAATTCGGGCCTTCGACGAAGTCCCGCTTCCGACCAAAGTCGACCGGGGTCCGAGGGGATAGGTAGGTGGTAAGTGGTTCCCTTGGTGGACGGTTCGTTTCCGCTTTCGACGGGGACCCTCGCTTACGGATTCGAAGGATCTCGGTGAAAGATTTGTCCTCCCATTCGTTTTCGACTTTGTATCTGGCAAAGGAAAGGCGGGTTTTCAGCACTCCAAGGTACTGCGCGCGGAAGGAAAAGGAAGGTTTGGTCAGCGTTTGCAAAAGAAGAGTGGGTACCGAGGGAAGGCAGGTTGTCAAGGCCAACTGGTGGTGGTGGTGGGGTGGTGGGGTGGTGGCGACATTTACCTTGGCAGTGAGGGTTCTATCCAGCAAAGTGGCTCTGTCTAAGGGACTGTGGTTGATACTGATAGAATCGGTATCCAAGGGAAATTTGGGGGCTGTGTGGTTGGGAACTGCGGATGTATCTGAATGGATGATGTTTTTGATGGAGAACATAAGAGAGAGGGAGCGACTGGAGAGTAAGTAGAGACGGAAGCCCTCAAATAACTGAGCTACTGCAGTCTGTTTACCAGGAGTAAGACCAGGATAAGAAAAACGTAACTCATCCGTAGACCGAAAAACGCCCTCCAAGACAGGGGTGAAAGCAAGGGAATTTTGGTCAAAACAGCCTGCAACATCTAGCGAAGTGTGTCCAACGTTGCACCAGGATCCGGATAACTTTGGTTTCTCACTGCCGCCTGAATCCAACACAATGGGGCCCAGCTATTAATCTATAATATAACCATAATGATCTTCACCAACCCACTCCATACGATTTCTCGTAACTGGTCGACGGATGGGATACGCGAAGACCACACCCTTACAAATGAACGAATCCTCACACTATCGGATCGTACGCATGAAACAGCACGGATCTAGCTTCATCGCAATGAGCATTGTGCGAGTACGAGATCAATGCAGAGATGAACCCGCTTAGTGATCTGGTTTCATCATTGCAGTCAGATCATTCCCTTCCAACCCTATTGCTCCCCCAAACAAGAATGGCCAAACTGTTTGTAGAATAGGAATCGCTGGCTGCGGCGGTTGGTTGTCAAATCGATCATCAGGATCTAGCAAATCCGCAACCATCATTGTGTCGCAGAAATCCACAGAATCGATGTAGAGTTAGGGTTTGGAGGCTTCATTGAGCGCCATTAGCTTAGTGGTAGGGTCTTGGCAAACCCGGTTTGCAGTGTGTTAATCACACGGTTACTTGGGCCGAGGGATGACTGCATGTACGGCATATGTCTGGCATCCAAGGTGTCTGAGGGACTAGCTGGAAAAGCTCCGCATTTGCAGAGTAGTGCGGTGGAGATAGCGCCGCTGGTAATAATTAACTCCCATCTAAACATATATGCCTATCATCTAGCCTGTGTGTAGCTTGCATCCATGGCAGGCCGTATTCTCGGTTGATTCAGGATCAGGATGATCCAGCTGGATTTGCATGAGCAGATGATTCCACAGATCCGGATCTATTTATCAAGTTTTCAATGGTATATCTACGCGTGACCCTTGCACACTATTCTTGCGATTTTCATGACGTGTTATAGTTATGGCTTGATAGGGGCTGAGCATGTGACCTGTGAATCATGGAATTTCTGTGAGGCTGCTGATGAATACACAAAGATATGTTCAGAACGGTGGGTTCATCGGCAAGCTCGAGGGGCCTGGTGAATCGGGTGTTCAAGATGTGGACGTGGTCGCTTTATCGGGCGAATGATCATTTGGACATAATAGCTGCTCGTATCATGCGCATGTAGGCTCTCCTGGGATATTGTTTAGGTGGACCTGGCAGTGGGAGCTGTGATGGAGATTGTGGCGAGTAAGTACCACCACCGTGAGTGCAGCTACCTCAGCATCTCGCTATCCTACGGGCTCTTCCACACCCGAGGCCATGTTGGGACCCAAAGGCTGGCGTAGTTGGGCAACAGCAAGGAGCAAAGCCGTATTCAGTCTCACTGGACCCGAGCCTCAGTTTACCACTTCCCCTCAAGCCAAATATGGACCACGAAGAAGTAGCTCTCACCCGTGACACAGGAGCTTTTCGCTAATTTTGGAAATCCTCTACATCTCTACAGCACTGTTTTGGCCCAAGGTAAGCATCAGGCCACCCAGGCAGGAATGGCCGTACAGTTTTGGAGCCCATCATTGCTGCCATATGTATTGGTTTCTACCAAAACAATGAGAATCGGTTGATCCAACAGGTCGTAAGCCCCAGGATTCAGAGCAAAATCCCAAGTGGATTGGCACACATCTCCTGGGAGACATCCGGTGCTGCCACAGGATGAGAGTCTGGATTTCATACGAAAAATGGCATTCACCTTTGCAGTGTTGGCTGCGTTCAGTAAGGGTTTACTGAACACACTGTTGTTACATTGATTGGCTGACCAGGTATGACGGCTTTCAGCTTGGCCCAACCGTAGCCAAAGAATCGTGATTGGCATCTAGCGAAAGCATTGGTCCATAGGAGCAAGTATAGGCGGGCACTTCCAGGGAATCCAATTGGATATTCGTTGGTTCATTCAAATCGAGTAATTAAGGGTATTTTATTGAATTGCGTTTCAAGGCGGTGTGGGATTAAGGGCGGGTAGGGTCGGATCGATGATGTATCTCTTTCTAGAGAATAGCATACAGTGCAGCAGCTAAAGCAAGAACAGCTGATCCGGTTTGGACCGAAGGGAGGGAGGCGGCATTAGGCTTGGTGGAGGGGTTGCCAGCGCCAGTCGAACCAGCCCCATTGGTAGGGTTGGTTCCGGTGGCGGTCGGGGTTGCTGATGCGGTGTACAATGGCGTGGCATTCTGATCACTCACCTCCAGGTACGAAGGGGGGCTGTTTGGGGTGCCGCACTGGAACTTGGTTGAGCAAGCGGCGTAGCACTGGTTGGCGTTGTTATCGTTGGGGCACTTCTTATTGCAATCGGCGGCTTTGCCTTGGCATTCCTCAAGGACGATCGGCCAAAGGTAGGGCTTGAAATCCGGAGTCTTGGTTTTACAACCGCAACCCCAGCCCATGGTCTTGGTATTACAGAAGTTCTTGGGCGCTTCGTTAGGACCGCCACAGTTGTTAGAACAGTAGGCAGTCTGGCGGTTGCAGATATCAACGCGAGAGGCTTCAGGAAGATCCAAGATGGACCAATCGGCTGGTAGGGAGAGATGTTAGCAAACGACCATAGCGTGCAGTGCGCTCCTGTTCCAACTTACCGGCCTCCGATAGGGTAATGGTGAGGGCAACGGCCAGGGAAGTGATTGCCAAAAGCTTCATCGGATGCGGTGGTGAGAGGTGGACAGTCTGGAGAAGCCCGCGGCCACGCCGTATTTATGGCCTCCTCAGATATTAACGCCATATGCTTCCGCCATTGAATGGCCAATCCAGCCTGATCTACTCCAGCACAGTACAATACGGCGAAATGAGGCGAAATTGTGTACAAAACAAGAGAAGTTCATTGTAGAAGCCAACCAACCAGTTTCCAAAAAGAAGTCCGCTGAATCACCACTGCATGCGATGCGTCAATCACAATTGAAGATCCGATGCTGTAAATGGGCCTTCCATCAATGAAAAGCCAGCTAAATCCCTTGTGCAGATCCTATAAACATTGCTGCCCAAGCAGGTCGTCGGCGAGCCCAGCGAGTGACCAATCGCAGCGAGTGACGGTGCTCCATGATTTTCTGGATATGGGCTTGACGGGTGTTTTCTCCGTGACACAGATCCATCCAGCGCTTTACAAGAAGGTAATCAGATCTGATTCTTTATAAGGTAGTGTACGGTTGGGCCCTAGGTCCAACGAGAGCCCCCTCCCGAACAGGTTTGGTCTCTTTGTTCGAGGTTTCACAGCCATGCAAGTTGCTTGCCTAGAAGGCGCAGGGATTCGTACTCGTGCCGGTGGTTGTGACCGATCTGGAGTAACAGAATTGTTTAGATGACAAGACGGAGCGTTTTGTCTGACGCCTGGGTTTCAGAAACCACTGCACTCCGTTCCTCATAAAAGCGTGGTCATGTGTACGTGGCCTTTGGTTGTCGGCCTAGCACGATTAGTCCTCCTTTTCAATGAAGTCACCCAGTCTGCTCCTCTACCTTGCTCTCGCGGTACTTACACAAGCAGCCATAGCAGAAGACAAGGGTTCTGGAACGCATTCGGGTGGGACTCCGGAAGTTAATGGCCCTGATTCTGGGGAGAGCCAGCAACAGAGCGAGAGTCAGGAGAGCACTAACGCACGACCACTCACTGAGTTTGAGAAAATCATGGCCAGCGGCCCGCCTGCCACCACAAAAAATGGCAAGGGATTTGTTGGGTTCGTCAACGACAAGTCGGAAAAGTGCCAAAATGCGATCGAGAAAGTCGAGACACTGTACCCGAAGCTCCAAGAATGCTACCAATACACAGCACTGTTCTTCAGTACCTTGGATACTGTGTGCTCCGAGAATTGCTTCGAGACTACGGTTGAGGCCAGTAAGTACATTTCAGACCATTGTCACTCCCCAGAAAACACTTCAAATCTAGCAGACACGGTATTTCATTCGTGGTCTCATAAAAACACCGCTGCAGTGGCTTGCAAGAAGGTGCTTTTTGGGGAGGCACAGTCCCACTGCTTAGACCTTGTGATCAATGGGAACGTTCATTGGATGAACTACAAATACGGGAGTCGTGAGGCAGACGCCCAACTGAAGGAGAACCTGTGTGTTCCTTGTGCACAAGATTTCTATCAGGCAATGATGAAGTTGGAGCGTCAACACGAGCCTGTTGTATACTACCGGTCATTGGTGAAGCCCAAGGAACTATACAAGGCTTTCGAGGAACATTGTGGCTACACCCACCCTGATCGCAACAGTGCATGAGCCCTAATCCTCCATGTCTGATAAATCGTTCTCATTGATCGTCAAGTAAAACTAGTGAACTCGATGAAACCTAATTCTTAGCAGCCACTCTTCAGTGGTAGATCGATATCATCTCTAATTCACTGAAAAGTTTAGAACTTACTTTATGTTGGATAATAGACGCCTACCCCATTGTATTGCAGAGCATGTTTGTTTACTCGACTCCCACGAGGTGGTAGCCATTAAGATTCACTGATGCCTGCTCAGAGACATCCTGGAGTGGCTCAAGTCCCCCTCAGACTTCATGTGGTTTGTGTAGAGATGAGTTTTCCATAGGTCCGGCCTT